>JAGVVM010009467.1:0-10465 GCA_019149425.1 Psidium friedrichsthalianum
GTCAAGACCTTTGCAATAGCAGTCTAATTGATTTAGTTCGAACAGTTTCGGTGAATATGAACCTCTCCGCTATTTCTCCTGTAGAATACATACAAAAAAATTAAAATATCTTAGGGAGCAAATGAAGAATTTTGAACAGCTCTTGGGCATCCGTCATCTTTGTTGCTAAACTAATAAGATAATTTTGTTGGCTTCGTATATCATATTATTTCTGAAGATTTCAAGTGTCCAAGATACTAGTTGGTTCTGTTTAATCATGTTTAATTACGATACAAGGAAATGATATTAGAAGTGGCTCATTTACATGGGTCAGATACCATTCATGGAGATTTTTGGCCTAATAATGTGCTGATTACCGAGAATGAATCATTATCAGCTAAATGGACTAATATAGGAATTATTAAATGCCAGGGAATCCATTTTGGAAAATCCTGACTATGGTAAGTTTGATTTTTTACACTAGTGATCATGACAGCTTTATCTAGGAAGAAGTATTCTTGTTTGAGAGTTTTTGTTGATCTTTAATGTCTGTTGTGAAACCTTAGGGTGCAAGGCCATGAGATGTTTTATCCTGAGGCGCACCCAACACGAGAAGGCAATATGTTTAGTCTTGGGCACGCCTTCTTTTTTTGCGTAACTTCTGGAAATTATGCGTTCGACGAATCTCATCTACGTCACTATAGAATTGGGAACCAATCCAACGTTTTGGACTCGGTAGCTCGAGATTTGATATGGACATTATTGAACTCGTTTCTTGAATCGAGGTAAGAATGATCTCTTATTGAGCTAATATGATTTTAATTGTTTCAAAAGTTGCACAAATGCTGTGATGCTTTTAAACTCAGGAAATCAGTCCATCTAAACCTGGTTCGTCTATCGTTTCTTTGAGCATTTTGGATTAATATTTAATTGCTTTTAGTTACTGGCAACCCAAAAACATCAAAAGTACTTGAACATCCTATGTTTTGGAATCTTGAGATGAGATTGTTATTTTCCCAGGACGTCAGCAACGAATTAGAATTGAAACCACCCAATTCATCTATATTGGCAGCAATTGAGAGTCAATGGATTTTTGATGACGCAAATTGGCAAAACAAAGTGCATCCCGCTATTATGAAGGACTCAATTCGTCTAGGTCCTATGATGGTTTCAGTGCGAAAGACTTGTTGCGAGTGGTGCGAAATAAGTATGAAGGAAGCTGCCATACTTAATTTCGAACACTCACAACAAGTCTTTTGCGCTGAAAACATCGTACACCTATGGCGAACTGAGCCCTTCATAATAGCAGGATGCACTTTGCTTTGCCAATTTGCACTACCAAATATCCATTGATTCCAGCTTTCAATTGCTGCCAAAATAGATAAATTTGATAGTTCCAATTCTAATCTATCGCTGATGTCTGGAGAAAAAACAATATAATCTCAAGATTCCAAAACATGGGATGTTCAAGCCCCTTTGATTCTTTTAGGCTGCCAATAACTAAAAGCAATTAAATATTTACCCAAAATGCTCAAAGAAATCATACGCAAACAAGGCTAAGATGGAATGACTTCCTGAATTTAAAATCATCACAGCACTGGTGCAATTTCTGAAACAATTAAAATCGTATTAGCTCAATAAGACTCTTCCCTCGATTCAGGAACCGAGTTCAATAATGTCACATCAAATCTTGAGTCTTGCATATGATGGTTACCAAGTCCAAAACGTTTGAATGGTTCCCAATTCTATAATGACACAGATGAGATGCGCCAAACGCATGATTTCAAGTAACAGATAAAAAGGAGGCACAACCAAGAATAAACATATCGCCTTCTCATGTTGGGTGCGTCCCAGGACAAAGCATCTCAAGGCCTTACCACCTTGAGATTTCACAAGACATCAAATACCAACAAAAAGTCTCAAACAATAACATTTTCCCAGATAAAGTTGTCATGATTACCAACATAGAAGATCAAACTTGCCATAATCAAGATTTTTCAAAATGCATTCCCCTCTTTGGAGGCATTTAATAATTCCTATATTAGTTAATTTAGCCAATAAGGATTCATTCCTGACAAGCAAACATTATTAGGCCTAATATCTCCATGAATGATATCCAACCCATGCAAATGAGCCATATCATAACTAGACATGATTAAACAGAATCAACTAAATAGTATCTTGGACACTCAAATTTTCAGAAACAATATGATATACTAAGCCACAAAAATTACCTCATTAGTTTTAGCAAAAAAGATAACGGATGCGCATGTGCTGTCCATAACTCCAAGTTCCTCATTTGCTCTCTAAGATATTCCAATTGTGATCTATATTCTATAGTAGAGAAAGCAGAGAGGTTCGCATTTGTTGAAACATCTCGGACTAGATCAGTTAGATTGCTATTGCAAAGATCTTAACAAATGTATATGAAATCATTTCTTTCCATTATTGCGTCGTACATTAGCATATTGGGATGCCGAGAATCTAACAAAGCGGCTTGTATCCCTTTGGCTACCTTACAATGTCTACGGACAAGCCGCTTCACCGCAACAGGTCAACTAAAGTGCCATGAAAACTGGAGTCCCATCACTATCCGTTCCAATTACTCTGTCTGATAAATTGAAAATAGTATGATGATGGACAGAGCAATGGCCGATTGTTTCCACCATGTTATTCGTCACTTTAATTAACTAGCATCACCTAACAATTCAAGATCATGATTTGACTTGGCCTTTAATGGGCTGGCACCCGCCTGCTTGGCCTAGCGAAAAGTACTATGCACCTACCAGCATATGATCATGTCTTCGTTGAATAACAATGCACAGACTTGCCGGTAAACCTAGTGACCACAGCAGATAGCTTTTGTGCTTTAGATTCCATAAGATATAAAATATTGGTTGAACTGTCATATAGGCATTTGACAGACCATAACCAAAGCAACAATTGGATTGGAGGAAAGGCAGAGGAAGCGAACAGGGATTGGACTGAGGATGAATGCTAGAGAGAGGGCAAGGGGAGAGAGGGTGCGGACGCGAGGAAGGAGAAGCAGATCAACAGAGATGAAGAAGCGAGCTTGGCTTTTAAGTTAATGATGGCAAACTGAGAGGTATGGGTCGAATTGGGTATCATGGAGACCGGATCCGTAACTAAGATGAAGTTCGACCTAACCTGACCCCATTCCCGCATTGTATATGCCTCAAATCTTCGGGTCGGGTTGTGACTAGCAGCAAAGCGTGCATCCCAATAACAAATTAACTTAGGTATTCCATTTGAATATGAGTCAAGAAATTCCATCCCATGAGTAATATATTTTAGGGTCTATTTGTTTAAAGAAAAACGGTTTGCAAAAAACTATTTTTCAATTTTTGAATGATTTGACGACGGAAAATTAAGCAATTTATGAAAAAGGTTTCCATGAATCAATAACAAAAAGCTTAAAATGGGAAAAAGGACTTTCCTTTTCATCAAGCAAAAAAATCATTTGTCCTAAACCATCAAATAAATAAAAACCAACCATTTTCTTTTATTATGGAGTCCTACGCACCCTAAATTTCCTTCAAGAAATAAAAACTCAAGGCATAGGAATCCTCCTCTTGGTGGAATCCTACTTCACGGTGAACCAAACATGGCCAAAAAGTGTAACGATAACCTGTGAAAAAACATGAAAAAGTTCATTTAAGAGTTCTCCCGCAGCTCACATTCAAGTCATAACACAAGAAGGGAAAAGGATTTGCAAGCTCTTGCACCTTGTACTAGACAATGGATTTCCACCCATCTCCCAACTTTCCCCAGGGTAAGTCAAATAACTCAAAAATCTAAATCCGACTCCGACCCTGTTAGCAACCCTTATCATTATGGAGCAGAGTTTTTAAAGGGATTTACTTCCAAAATTCAGATGTGTGGAATGCAAAGAAAGGGAATAGACTGTCATGGGGATGGCACAGCCTCGTGGTGGGTAGGGATGGGATTAGCGTGGAGATTCGTTGGGTGGTAGGAATGGGTAAAATATAAAGAGTCAGGAAGATAAATGGCTCTCCTCTGGATTGATAGGAGGCCCAGCTAACAGAGAAGATCCAAAAGTTTTAGCTGAACTAATTGACTTTGAAAATGAAAGGTGGAATGAGCAAAAACTGAGGAATCTGTTCCCGGAATCTACAGCACAGGAAATCATGGCTAGGGAAACAAACTAATCTGAGCAGGCAACAAGCAGGGGAAGTACTCTATCAGAAGTGGCTACAGGAACATGTTCACAGAAACACAGCAACCTAACCCAAGCAACCACAAACCTCAGCATCGTATCAGCCCCCCACAGCCTATGGTCTGCTACTTGGCAACTCCCTAAGCCCCCAAGATCAGAAACTTCATATGATGTACAAGCCACAACGCGATTCCAACAACAGAAAATCTGTTTAAGCGGAAAATGTTACCTGACCCGCTCTGCCCAATCTGTCACGAAGCCTCGAGACGGTTAAACACACCCTATGCAGTGCAAATGGACAAAAAGATCTGGTCAGACCCGAGATTAAATCTGAAAATCACACCGAACAACATTCAGAGGTTCAACAAGTGGCTAAACTCAATTCTCACCTCAGATCCCAGCACCCCGAATCCTGAGCTGGTCGCGAACGCTCTGTGGGTCATCTGGAAAGGAAGAAATGGGTTCATTTTCGGGCGTCGCCACCCGAAACCAGAAACAGTAACCGAAGAGGCAGAGTCGATCAGAGCAACCTCAAACCTCGGGCTTCAATGAAAGAAACAGAGGAGCAAGAGTAACAGGGAAGTACCGAAGCGCTGGTCCCCCTCGAAGCCCGGATGCGTGAAGGAAAATATTGATGGCTCCTGGATCGAGGGCAAGCTGGAAGGATCGGTGGCTGGGGTGAGTCGTGATGAAACTGGCGTCGTCATCGGTGAATTTGCGAGCTCGATCCGTGCCACTCGGCCATGGAATGCGAAACCCTAGCTCTGAATATGGCCCTATCGCGTCTGCTGGAGGAGAGAGAGAAGGGACTTCAAAGTCAAGATGAAAGCCCATGGCTGTTCTGCACCTAATAAATGATTGCGAGCTGATGTTGGGCCTACTCCCGAGAGTCCAGATGAAAGCTATCCCTCGAGAGGTGAACGGTGTGGCTGGTTGGATCACCAAATTAAATTTCAAAAAAAAAAAAAGAAGAAGCTATCATCAAATTGGCTCACCAATTTCCCCCAAACACTATGGGATTTATTCTGTTGCGGATCTTAAAATAAGATCCGCAACAGAATAAATCCCATAGTGTTTGGGGGAAATTGGTGAGCCAATTTGATGATAGCTTCTTCTTTTTTTTTTTTGAAATTTAATTTGGTGATCCAACCAGCCACACCGTTCACCTCTCGAGGGATAGCTTTCATCTGGACTCTCGGGAGTAGGCCCAACATCAGCTCGCAATCATTTATTAGGTGCAGAACAGCCATGGGCTTTCATCTTGACTTTGAAGTCCCTTCTCTCTCTCCTCCAGCAGACGCGATAGGGCCATATTCAGAGCTAGGGTTTCGCATTCCATGGCCGAGTGGCACGGATCGAGCTCGCAAATTCACCGATGACGACGCCAGTTTCATCACGACTCACCCCAGCCACCGATCCTTCCAGCTTGCCCTCGATCCAGGAGCCATCAATATTTTCCTTCACGCATCCGGGCTTCGAGGGGGACCAGCGCTTCGGTACTTCCCTGTTACTCTTGCTCCTCTGTTTCTTTCATTGAAGCCCGAGGTTTGAGGTTGCTCTGATCGACTCTGCCTCTTCGGTTACTGTTTCTGGTTTCGGGTGGCGACGCCCGAAAATGAACCCATTTCTTCCTTTCCAGATGACCCACAGAGCGTTCGCGACCAGCTCAGGATTCGGGGTGCTGGGATCTGAGGTGAGAATTGAGTTTAGCCACTTGTTGAACCTCTGAATGTTGTTCGGTGTGATTTTCAGATTTAATCTCGGGTCTGACCAGATCTTTTTTGTCCATTTGCACTGCATAGGGTGTGTTTAACCGTCTCGAGGCTTCGTGACAGATTGGGCAGAGCGGGTCAGGTAACATTTTCCGCTTAAACAGATTTTCTGTTGTTGGAATCGCGTTGTGGCTTGTACATCATATGAAGTTTCTGATCTTGGGGGCTTAGGGAGTTGCCAAGTAGCAGACCATAGGCTGTGGGGGGCTGATACGATGCTGAGGTTTGTGGTTGCTTGGGTTAGGTTGCTGTGTTTCTGTGAACATGTTCCTGTAGCCACTTCTGATAGAGTACTTCCCCTGCTTGTTGCCTGCTCAGATTAGTTTGTTTCCCTAGCCATGATTTCCTGTGCTGTAGATTCCGGGAACAGATTCCTCAGTTTTTGCTCATTCCACCTTTCATTTTCAAAGTCAATTAGTTCAGCTAAAACTTTTGGATCTTCTCTGTTAGCTGGGCCTCCTATCAATCCAGAGGAGAGCCATTTATCTTCCTGACTCTTTATATTTTACCCATTTCCTACCACCCAACGAATCTCCACGCTAATCCCATCCCTACCCACCACGAGGCTGTGCCATCCCCATGACAGTCTATTCCCTTTCTTTGCATTCCACACATCTGAATTTTGGAAGTAAATCCCTTTAAAAACTCTGCTCCATAATGATAAGGGTTGCTAACAGGGTCGGAGTCGGATTTAGATTTTTGAGTTATTTGACTTACCCTGGGGAAAGTTGGGAGATGGTGGAAATCCATTGTCTAGTACAAGGTGCAAGAGCTTGCAAATCCTTTTCCCTTCTTGTGTTATGACTTGAATGTGAGCTGCGGGAGAACTCTTAAATGAACTTTTTCATGTTTTTTCACAGGTTATCGTTACACTTTTTGGCCATGTTTGGTTCACCGTGAAGTAGGATTCCACCAAGAGGAGGATTCCTATGCCTTGAGTTTTTATTTCTTGAAGGAAATTTAGGGTGCGTAGGACTCCATAATAAAAGAAAATGGTTGGTTTTTATTTATTTGATGGTTTAGGACAATGATTTTTTTGCTTGATGAAAAGGAAAGTCCTTTTTCCCATTTTAAGCTTTTTGTTATTGATTCATGGAAACCTTTTCATAAATTGCTTAATTTTCCGTCGTCAAATCATTCAAAAATTGAAAAATAGTTTTTTTGCAAACCGTTTTTCTTTAAACAAATAGACCCTAAAATATATTACTCATGGGATGGAATTTCTTGACTCATATTCAAATGGAATACCTAAGTTAATTTGTTATTGGGATGCACGCTTTGCTGCTAGTCACAACCCGACCCGAAGATTTGAGGCATATACAATGCGGGAATGGGGTCAGGTTAGGTCGAACTTCATCTTAGTTACGGATCCGGTCTCCATGATACCCAATTCGACCCATACCTCTCAGTTTGCCATCATTAACTTAAAAGCCAAGCTCGCTTCTTCATCTCTGTTGATCTGCTTCTCCTTCCTCGCGTCCGCACCCTCTCTCCCCTTGCCCTCTCTCTAGCATTCATCCTCAGTCCAATCCCTGTTCGCTTCCTCTGCCTTTCCTCCAATCCAATTGTTGCTTTGGTTATGGTCTGTCAAATGCCTATATGACAGTTCAACCAATATTTTATATCTTATGGAATCTAAAGCACAAAAGCTATCTGCTGTGGTCACTAGGTTTACCGGCAAGTCTGTGCATTGTTATTCAACGAAGACATGATCATATGCTGGTAGGTGCATAGTACTTTTCGCTAGGCCAAGCAGGCGGGTGCCAGCCCATTAAAGGCCAAGTCAAATCATGATCTTGAATTGTTAGGTGATGCTAGTTAATTAAAGTGACGAATAACATGGTGGAAACAATCGGCCATTGCTCTGTCCATCATCATACTATTTTCAATTTATCAGACAGAGTAATTGGAACGGATAGTGATGGGACTCCAGTTTTCATGGCACTTTAGTTGACCTGTTGCGGTGAAGCGGCTTGTCCGTAGACATTGTAAGGTAGCCAAAGGGATACAAGCCGCTTTGTTAGATTCTCGGCATCCCAATATGCTAATGTACGACGCAATAATGGAAAGAAATGATTTCATATACATTTGTTAAGATCTTTGCAATAGCAATCTAACTGATCTAGTCCGAGATGTTTCAACAAATGCGAACCTCTCTGCTTTCTCTACTATAGAATATAGATCACAATTGGAATATCTTAGAGAGCAAATGAGGAACTTGGAGTTATGGACAGCACATGCGCATCCGTTATCTTTTTTGCTAAAACTAATGAGGTAATTTTTGTGGCTTAGTATATCATATTGTTTCTGAAAATTTGAGTGTCCAAGATACTATTTAGTTGATTCTGTTTAATCATGTCTAGTTATGATATGGCTCATTTGCATGGGTTGGATATCATTCATGGAGATATTAGGCCTAATAATGTTTGCTTGTCAGGAATGAATCCTTATTGGCTAAATTAACTAATATAGGAATTATTAAATGCCTCCAAAGAGGGGAATGCATTTTGAAAAATCTTGATTATGGCAAGTTTGATCTTCTATGTTGGTAATCATGACAACTTTATCTGGGAAAATGTTATTGTTTGAGACTTTTTGTTGGTATTTGATGTCTTGTGAAATCTCAAGGTGGTAAGGCCTTGAGATGCTTTGTCCTGGGACGCACCCAACATGAGAAGGCGATATGTTTATTCTTGGTTGTGCCTCCTTTTTATCTGTTACTTGAAATCATGCGTTTGGCGCATCTCATCTGTGTCATTATAGAATTGGGAACCATTCAAACGTTTTGGACTTGGTAACCATCATATGCAAGACTCAAGATTTGATGTGACATTATTGAACTCGGTTCCTGAATCGAGGGAAGAGTCTTATTGAGCTAATACGATTTTAATTGTTTCAGAAATTGCACCAGTGCTGTGATGATTTTAAATTCAGGAAGTCATTCCATCTTAGCCTTGTTTGCGTATGATTTCTTTGAGCATTTTGGGTAAATATTTAATTGCTTTTAGTTATTGGCAGCCTAAAAGAATCAAAGGGGCTTGAACATCCCATGTTTTGGAATCTTGAGATTATATTGTTTTTTCTCCAGACATCAGCGATAGATTAGAATTGGAACTATCAAATTTATCTATTTTGGCAGCAATTGAAAGCTGGAATCAATGGATATTTGGTAGTGCAAATTGGCAAAGCAAAGTGCATCCTGCTATTATGAAGGGCTCAGTTCGCCATAGGTGTACGATGTTTTCAGCGCAAAAGACTTGTTGTGAGTGTTCGAAATTAAGTATGGCAGCTTCCTTCATACTTATTTCGCACCACTCGCAACAAGTCTTTCGCACTGAAACCATCATAGGACCTAGACGAATTGAGTCCTTCATAATAGCGGGATGCACTTTGTTTTGCCAATTTGCGTCATCAAAAATCCATTGACTCTCAATTGCTGCCAATATAGATGAATTGGGTGGTTTCAATTCTAATTCGTTGCTGACGTCCTGGGAAAATAACAATCTCATCTCAAGATTCCAAAACATAGGATGTTCAAGTACTTTTGATGTTTTTGGGTTGCCAGTAACTAAAAGCAATTAAATATTAATCCAAATGCTCAAAGAAACGATAGACGAACCAGGTTTAGATGGACTGATTTCCTGAGTTTAAAAGCATCACAGCATTTGTGCAACTTTTGAAACAATTAAAATCATATTAGCTCAATAAGAGATCATTCTTACCTCGATTCAAGAAACGAGTTCAATAATGTCCATATCAAATCTCGAGCTACCGAGTCCAAAACGTTGGATTGGTTCCCAATTCTATAGTGACGTAGATGAGATTCGTCGAACGCATAATTTCCAGAAGTTACGCAAAAAAAGAAGGCGTGCCCAAGACTAAACATATTGCCTTCTCGTGTTGGGTGCGCCTCAGGATAAAACATCTCATGGCCTTGCACCCTAAGGTTTCACAACAGACATTAAAGATCAACAAAAACTCTCAAACAAGAATACTTCTTCCTAGATAAAGCTGTCATGATCACTAGTGTAAAAATCAAACTTACCATAGTCAGGATTTTCCAAAATGGATTCCCTGGCATTTAATAATTCCTATATTAGTCCATTTAGCTGATAATGATTCATTCTCGGTAATCAGCACATTATTAGGCCAAAAATCTCCATGAATGGTATCTGACCCATGTAAATGAGCCACTTCTAATATCATTTCCTTGTATCGTAATTAAACATGATTAAACAGAACCAACTAGTATCTTGGACACTTGAAATCTTCAGAAATAATATGATATACGAAGCCAACAAAATTATCTTATTAGTTTAGCAACAAAGATGACGGATGCCCAAGAGCTGTTCAAATTCTTCATTTGCTCCCTAAGATATTTTAATTTTTTTGTATGTATTCTACAGGAGAAATAGCGGAGAGGTTCATATTCACCGAAACTGTTCGAAACTAAAT
The DNA here is from genome assembly GCA_019149425.1 of Psidium friedrichsthalianum. Lineage (NCBI taxonomy): Eukaryota > Viridiplantae > Streptophyta > Magnoliopsida > Myrtales > Myrtaceae > Psidium > Psidium friedrichsthalianum. Next base: position 10,405 of record JAGVVM010009467.1, read on the forward strand.
CAATTAGACTGCTATTGCAAAGGTCTTGACTAAATCAATTTAACTGCTATGCAAAGGTCTT
>JAGVVM010009468.1:0-16910 GCA_019149425.1 Psidium friedrichsthalianum
TCGTGAGCTCCTGCGTCCCGGTTGTTGAGCTTCCAGTCTGAAGATTTGCCATTTAGGGGCACAAGGATTCAGGCCGAATCAAAGCTCGGATCAAGTTCTAAGCTTGCATCACTCTAGGGTCAACTGCCACCAGCTTTCGCACGGTGTCTTCTATGCCCTAAAAACCTTGAGTTTGCATGACTACGAGCCTCATCTTTGTGCTCATGGTGGATCCTTGATCTAGGTCTTTAATTCTGAGCACTTCTTGTTTGTGTTTTTACTCTCTAGACATACACTGGCATCATCAGTAAGGGGCGTTGTTTTGCATATGATTTTGGTGTGAGAACCTTCAAACCAAAACCTCAAGGGGCGGCCGGTTCATCGATCATTGCGACATGCCAACACAACCTTGCTAGTCTATATACTCAATTGGACTCTAGTGTAAGTTTCGCTGAACTTCCTCAAAGGCTTCTCTATGATGGAATGTGAACTTGTATATCGGGTGGCATTGTCTTGAACCCTTGCCATGCCTAGACTGTGCTAGCTTCATTGGTAGGTTCGATGGTTTAGCCATTAGATCTTACTATAGTTTAGATAATTGATCTGTATGATTTAGGCAGTTTCATTGTTGTGGTTTCATGCTATCAGGAGGTTTCTCCATTGATCTCGGTTGGCTGAAATCACCTCGTCGTCGTTTTATTCTCTACATTCGAGAAGACACGCCACATCATTGTTGATGTTGTATGATGTGACATGCCACATCACATGGCCATTATAAACAGTTTTTTTAGATAATAAAAATAAAAATGATCGATGGGGGGTAGTGTCACGTGTCGCGATCTGTTTTTTTTTTTCTAATAAAAAATAGATTTTCAATTTTTTGTCAAAAATAGATTTTCAGAATAAACAAAATAAACCATTTTTAATATGAATAAAATTTTTGATTGAATGGCCCAGGATTACCCGCGTTTGTTGATTGAGGCGTAGGATTCCCATGTAGATTGGCGCTAGAGTTAGTTACTCTCGTTTGAATCCTTAGCCATTGGGTGGGTAACGTAAGATTTGGACGGGGGGGAGGGAGGGGGGGGTTGGGGGGGGGGTGGGGGGGGGGGGGGAGATAACGAACGATTTTGGTTCCGGTTTATCCCGCCAAAGGATATGTAATAGACGTATTTGGAGAAGGGTGGGCATCCGGACACAGTGGTCACGTGTGGGTGTGGGTGTTTTACAGTGGGGTACGAGTTTTGTTGATGTGGGAGAATTTTTGTATACAGAGAGCTCCTGTCCTCACTAACTACGGTGGTCTATTTTGGCCATAGAATTGGGGCTTTTATAAAAAATTCTCAAAAATAAAAAAATAGGAAAAATTAGGAAAATAATAAAAAACCTAAAATTGGGTCGTTTTATGTCCAAGTTGGAACCGCGTGGTTCGGGTAGGGTTTCTTGGGTTCGTGGCTAGGTTACTCAACCCGGTCGAAAAATAAAATACAATACAAATCAAATTACAAATACAAAAAAGGACAATTCTTAAAAAAAAATTCTAGAAATCAAAAAATTCAGAAAAATTCCCAAAAATCATAAAATAGATGACCACGTTCAACTAGTTTGCCGATTTTCATGATTTTTTATTTTTCTAGATTTTGAAAAATGACCGTTTTGCCCTTCCTGAACTTTGTCCTAAATTCTTCTCCACTAACCCTAAATTTTAATTGTGCATTCTCTAAGCCCGTAGGGATCTATTAGGTCTGCATGTGACATTGAGTGGTGTTTTGATGTTTTATTTGCCGTCTTGATTCTTTGATTTGCACACTTTCGTTATTGATCATCTCTGATAGGTGTCATTCTCCATTTTGCATGAACTCTTGAGACATTAGGGCTTACCTCATTCCAAAGCCTATGCATGAAAATTTAATTAGAAATCTCTCAACTTAGGTACTGCAAGCGTGTCCTACTAAGAAGTCGATGTACTAAGTCCCTGTACCCACTCCTTTGGTTTTTGTAAAACTGAACAGTCGCACAGTCGGATTCCTAATCTACTTCCACACATGATTGCGTGATCCGATGGCATGCACACGTCACATGTCACCGACCACATTGAGGTTTGACCTTGGGTTTTAAAAAGTTCCTCCTTACCGTGATTTGATTGCTTTTCACCCTTTGATTTTCGTATCCGTCTTATTGAGCAGACAGATCCGAAGCAATCATTAGCTCCCTCGAGCCCGTGCAAATTTCTTGAAGGTCGCGCCATGTTATCCAGAAAGGTCACATGCCACGAAAATGCAAATTGCTACAAAATTGGATTTAAGCACAGATACTTCCTCTTATGCTTTGTCCGAAGTTATCCATAGGATCGATTGCTTTTATTGCCGTTTTCCTGTCCTGTCCTTTTGCATGCTCTTTCTCACTAGTACACCTATAATTTTCTTCTAGGATACTAAATTGAGGTGCTTTCCCACCGCTCATTCTATAACTCAAAGTAAGGAATTGATTTAGCTCTGATGTTATTGCCGTGCACTTACTGTATAAAACTTAGCAAGGTAAAGTAAAAGAGACCATTGAATTGTGTAAATATAGAGATTTGTCAGGGCAAAGCTATCATCTCGATTCAGACTAAACTGATGGAAACTAAAGGTCAAAGAGAATCTTAAGATTCAATTTTCCTAGCATGAGAGTTGCTTTAATTATCAGAAACAAAGGAATGTGATCAAGAATTAAACTAATCGTTAGTTAGGATTTCACATCCTAAAAAGTAGAGTCCAACAACGATGATGGTAATCAGTTTATGATTTCAAGGTCTCATATTAGACCCCCTTCCTTAAAACTTGATCCACCTTTTCTTCACAAACTCACACTTTTGTCCACTAATAGCTTGCCTTCCTTGACAATCCACATACAAAAAACTTATCATGAAGCCTCCTTCTGATCACAGCGATCCCAATCTACTACTTGAAACTAAACAACACAACAATCATATTAGCGTTAAATTAAAATTACTTTTTTTACGAAACTGAAACATTCTCAAACGCCTCACCACGATATCGTATTTCCCATAGCAACCTATACTCTCTATTTTCCATGAAATATCCTGACATCCAATCTAAAAAACAAGAGATTAAATAGACGGTCATTCAAGATTGTCAAAGGATTCCAATATATAAAAATATAATATTCACTTACCTACTCAAACTTTTCTACATCTCAATGCACCTTCATTCATGTTAATCGGCATATGAACGGCTATTAACCAATCTTGAGTGCAACCTAAGCTTTCACAACTTTAGGAGTCACAGAGGCTTTGAAAGCCATCAGCATATGACCAGATGTACTAAAGTCACTTTTAAAGAATGGTAGTGTCGGGAATAGTAACATCCCTGAGCCATCAAAGGTGTATTTTATATTTATCGCTATTAGTCTTCTACCACTCATAGTTTCAAGATCGAGAAGTCTCTTCTCTTTATTCTTTAAGATACCGTATCAAAGCTCAGATTGTTGTCATCGTGTCACTTTTTTCTTTGGGGCATAAAGATTTTTTTCACCAAGCTTGGATGTCATCTTGCTACTACGCTTCATGCAGAATGGGAAACCACTACTACTAGCACCCATACTTGGTTCCACCTTGTGATTACTTGAAACAAAGTTGCTCTAAAATTCTCCAAGTGCTCCAAGCTTCTTCACTAATTGTACTTCTCATTGATTCCGATTCATCATACATAAATTTTGTCGATAGATAGAAACACATAATTCCCACCTTCTTTGTAGGATCTAACGTAATAGCGAACTACACCCAGCATATTCCACTTATCTAAACTCCCATAATATTTGTTCAAATTCTCTTTCATTTTCATACCACAAGTCCAAGCTTAGGAGCCAAAGATCCGCTGTGTCTTTCAAATATTTGTACAAAGCAATTATCCCTTGAAATAACCATTTGAAAGTAACAATGAACTCATTGACATTAGTTTGGTGGTTTTTATAGAACTGTTCTAGAAATCGAAAAAAATAATGGCATTTTTCCAATCACATCATTAGAAAGATATGGCTAAGTTCACCTGCGAAAGAAAAATCATCTTCTTCCATCCGTACAAAGGCTTTTCTGAACTTTATGCAGTGTCTAACATGAGGCAAGTAGCGTTCCATCAGTGGCAATGTCAAGATAAGCTGAACCCTTGTAAGTGATCCTTTCACTCTCAATGCAAGATTGAAATGTTTTGACTCTAATGGGAGAGCTCCTCACATACTTAATGGTGTTTCAGACACGTTCAATAGAACCATCTACCTTTAGTCAAGCCATCTTTCACATTAAGTTAATATATGAGCAATGCATCTCATGTGCAAGACCTTACCACTTAAGATTAATAACCTTTCTTGTGAAAGTTTATCCTTCATATAACCAATTGCAACATCATTCAAATTAGCATTATCTATGGTGATTATGGACACTTTTTTTTTTTCTACTCCCTACTCGTAAATGCATTTCTCCACCATTTTTCCAATCTCTATACCCATGTGACTATGCATCACCAAAAATTGATGATTCTTTTATGTAACTTTCAATTTTTCATCAATAAAATGTGCAATGAGACAAATAATTCATGTTTTAAATGGACGTCCATGTATCAGTCGTGAGTGCAATCCTAAAATTGCACTTACCAAAGTATATCTTCAAACAAATTATTTCACCAAGATATAATTTCATGCAATCTCTAGTCACTGTAAATCATGATATATGTTTGAAGAGAGGTTGTAACTCACTGATATATTCACGAAATGCAACATGCCCAACCAACAAAAAAGGTTGCTTATCAACTATGATGAATTGAGCAAGCTTTTGCCTAAAACGATCTTGATCAAACGTTCAAGTCGATAAGACATTACCAATATTAGGATCTTTCCTTGCCTTGCCATCTACTTTAACATTACGTGGTGCAAAGAATTTTTGCCTCTTATCTACATTGCGAGGAAATTTCTTACACGTTACCAAATGCTTCCTCATCGAAGAAGTACCGTTAGAAATACTATACTTTAATTGAACCCCACAATGAATGCATCTCGCATTATTTTCTTTTCCAGTCTTCTCATCTATGATTTTCGCAAAATGGTCCCAGCAATCGGATGTATATTTCTTATAATGATGTGGAAGGCAAGTACTAAGTACCTTGTTTGTTGCACTCGCACCCATGGTCAGGGATGACACTTTTTCACCTTCATTGTCCAACAATCCCAATTCATTGTTCGGAGTCATTGCTCAAGTTCCTCAACCTCCATTGATATTTTATCTTGATACATCAACTTCATACATACAAAAACAAAATATAATTAGATTACATCATAAGGGCTTGACCTAAAAAGTTGCAGAGATAGCACCATATCCTTACTGATGGATCTACAAGACAAACTTCATCAATACAAAAGCAAGCTTTCACAAGCAAAGAAGCTCTACCTTAAGCAAAAAATAAAAATTTGAGGGCGTAATGATCAGATGTTTTACTTCTTAACACAACATGTCTCAATGGCAGGTTGAATCCAACTTTGTAAGTACAAATTCCACATGCTCTACATGCAAGCACAAGATTTCTAATGGAAAATCATAAATTCAATCTAACAATTTTGGTAGAGCTTTGCTCCACTTAATGATTGCTTGTGTCAAGAAAGATGGCCAAGGGTAGAGCTTTGTAACACTCGAGCAGATCTTTTAGCAATCAACATAGACCCAATACAATGAGAAGTTAAATCAGACCATCCGCATAATCAAAACAACCCCTTTAACGAGAAAAATGAAAAACAAATAAAAGAATAGTCGACAAGCACTCAACAAACCTTCCCAAAAACCCCACCTTCAAAATTTCAAAAGAACGAACAATTCATCACGTTCATCAAAATTAAACTCATAACAGCAGTAGACCCGATCAACGTACCTTGGGAGGGATGGTCGTCCGACACACAATGAGGGATAGTCATCAAGTGTTGTTGAGGGATGGTCGTCGGGCGTCAGTGAGGAGTGGCCATCGGGCATCAATGAGGAATGGCCGTTAAGGGTCATCGAGGGATGGCCATCCGATGAGGCGATAGACGACTAGGGAAGGGTCATTGTTGAAGGGTTAGGGAGGGAGCAAAGCAAACGTGGGCGTGCTGCGTTGAGAGTAGGTGTGGGGATTGGAAAAATGCCTCACAATAGAGAAGGAGACTGTCGGGCATAGGCGTATTGCGTTGAGGAAGAGTGAGAAATTAGAATAGAAAGTAAAAGTAGAAATAGAAAGTAGGAAATTAGTTTTAAAAAGCCAGTTCTGATTTTGGTTCCAATTCTCGATTCAGAACCGAATCGAAATCGATTTTGAACCGAGAACCGAAACTGATGGTTCTTCAAAATGCAGAACCGGGAATCGGACCTTAGTTTACTAGAACCTGGAACCAAATTGGAACCACAGTTTGGTTGAACCATGCTCATACCCTAAGAAGAGTGTAAGCATTATAAGTGATGGATGAAGTGACTTACAAAGGAAACCACTTTTCAATTTTATGGCAGTATTGGATGAAGAGCCTATATTTATAAAATCGGTTGATTGTTTGTGAGAAAAAAATATGAATTTCATTATCAACTTATTAAAAGAAGCAATCAATGAAATTGGGTATGAGAATGTAGTCCAAGTAATTACGGATAATGCTTTAAATTGTATGGGCACAGAACAACTCATTGAGTAAGAATTTCTATCCATTATTTAGATACCATTTATAGTGCATACCCTTAATCTAGCTTTCTAGCTTTGAAGAACAGTTGTGCCGCAAAGAATATGGAGAATAATCGAGTAGTTTATGAGGAATGTAGTTGGATTTCAGATATCATTGTGGATGCTATGCGTATTAAACATTTCATTATGAACCATTCCATGAGATTAGCTGTGATAGCCTGAATTTCATTAGTTTTTTTAGCAAGTAAAGTGGATTATGTAAAGAAGTTTACGTTGAAAATACAAGACTAATTGTTGTTAAGTGAGTTGTGATTTTGATGCCCGACACTCTAGGTGAATTATGGACGTTGATGTGAGGTTTTGATCTGGTTGAGTTAGTCCCGGAATTTGAGCGTGAATGAACCCCTAAGATCCATGGCCGACTGACCCCTCCCTCCTCTATATAAACCCCCCCTCCTCTCTTCACCTCATTTTCTTTTGCCCCTCCCCTTTGTGGAACACCCCTTCACCTCGAGCACTCTCTCTTTCCCTCTAGCCTCATCCACTCCACTGACCCATGCCACGCTTCCCCCTCTCGCTAAAGCTTGCCTCAGTGGCAGCAGCAAATACCCTCGACCTCACTCCCTTGACCTTAGCTTTCGCTCCCACTCTTGACGCTGCATACTTTCCCTCTCTCTATCAGATCTACGATGGCACAAGGGAGGAAATGAAGACCTGAGCTCCTTTTGATGCAATTTTACTTCCATTTTTTTTGTACATCAATCCTAAGGAAAGTAAAGCTTCTAACTTCTCTGCTTGCTTATCGATTCGTCAGTTGATTGGTTGCGACGTGGTGATTTGAGTTGTGGGTATGTTCGGATGAAGTTTGGCTTGCATACGATTGGAAACGGGTTTGCATGTTAGATCCATTACTTCAATAAGAGTCCTTTGAGCTTAGGCAAGATCAATCTTTGGATTGATCACGTTGATTTTTGTCGAAAGGGTGTAAGATTGAGTTGCTTGCTTATAGGTCTTTAGGCCGTGTTCCTTGATTTGGCGTGTGAAGTGTGTGGGTGAACTTTGGCTGTGTGCTTTGATTATGTGTGAGTGAACTTTGGTCGTGTGCTTTGATTATGCGTGAGGATTGTTGGCTATGTACTCTAATGGTGTGTGAGAATGATGGAAGTGAGCTTTGGCTATGTGCCTTGAGTTGGCGTGGGAAGCATGATGCCTCTTAGTCGTGGAATATCCTATTGAAGTGTCAGATTGCATTGCATCTAAGTATCCAAGCACGAGTTGTGTCTTTGTGTTGAGAAAGTGGGTGGTCATGTACTCATGGTTAAGTCGTCTTGTTTGATGCATGTAGAGTTTGAAAGTCATATATTTGATTTCTTGATTGCATCTGAGAATAAGAATATGTAATGAAATGAGAATCCCGTCGGCTTATGTCCCGACGAGGACGATTGAAATTTGCTTGTGTCTAAATGATGCCCATGGGAGCCGGAGGGAAATCGAGAAGTCTACAGCCTGTGTCCCATTGGAATACCTAAGGCTTGTGTCCCTCGGAAGCCCTGGAGTAAAGGAGTTACCCATGGCCGGTGTCCCATGGATGAAAAGCTAAGATGTTTATCCCTCAAAATCAAGGCCTGTATCCCTCGAAGATGAAATTGAGGCATGTGTCTCTCAAGAAACCATGATCTGTGTCCCATGAAAAACAAGTAATGGAGTGAAAACTGAATAGTTAACATGTCATTGTTTGCATGCTCATGCGCGTGTTAGGTTGAAATGTGTTATGTGTGGAATTGTTAAGAGTCTCATATCTGCTTGGCTTGGATGTTGAGTCATTCTTAATTGAGTGATGAATTGATGGTTAGCTGTTGAGTTAGTTGTTTTACTAGCTGAGCTATTAGCTCACTCTTGTAGTTAAATTGTTTCACAGACTAGCTAGGTATATTAATTCCTCTCGCCATTCCCACCCTTCGTTATGGTGCACCAGTTGACTTTGTTCACTGATGGGAAGACTACTATGACCCTAAGTTTTCATTAGAGCATTTTCACGTGTTGGTTTTAGTTCTATGGATAGATGTAGGTTTGCCGAAGATGTTGATTCTACAACATTTTGTGTCATTATTTATGAGAGATGCATCCGGCCATTTGATAGGATCATTTCCTTTTATGTGTTCGGATGATAACAGTAACGATGATACTAACGCGGAGTAGTATCGATATTTGACGGTTGTTGGTGACTAGTGTACAAGTAGGATTTTGAGAAAGAAGTGCAACTGACACTTTTTTGAGGAGGTACCACAGTAGCGTTAAGTTTGAATGGGGGTGGTAGTAACGGAGGATAGTGGAGTTGTAGTGTGGAGGAGTAATTATGTTTATTTTCATCCCAGCTATTTGCCTAAGACATGATGTACAAATCAACATTATAATATGCATACGTATATAAGTGTGTTCAATTTGGTGTTATCTGATGTGTGTCTTGGATGACGATACTGCCTGATAGGTATATGTGGTAAAATCCCTAAGGCTATATCCTTAAAACGTGCATGCTAGGTTTTATCAGTTGATTTATTGTCTGGTGAAGCATGCCTACTACATTTCCTGCATGTGCCTGTAACGCCCTGAATTTTCGACCCTTTTATCAGATGTCTAATAGAATGGATTTACTTCGTCGCTTGCACTATAGTCAGATCTCAGTCGAGATTGATCACCTCGGGATGGCCGACCAAATGGGAATGGCGATTTAGGATTTAAAGTACGTGGACTTAACGGTCGATACGCGTATCTCCTAACCGCCGCCCGTTGGCCTGAGTTATTGGCTAAATTGCTAGTCGATGGAATTGACCACGATACGGATTTCTGATTTAGGACAATTGAAGGTCTTAGGGTGTTGCAAAAGCTAAATTGAGCACCACAGTGAGATTCAGAAGGTTGGAATTAGTAAGGGGCGCCACGAAAGGGGCGACAAGTGCAATTGCCAGTTTTGCCCCCGGTTCGCTCCAGTCTTCTCAATTTGGGTTCAGTGTGTTTTAGTGAGATTAGACTTTAGATTTGAGGTCACCTCGTCTTTGTGAGCGTTTTGAGTATACTCTTGAAATTTTCAAAAAAAATTCACTCTCCCGATCGAACCGCCGGGTCTCGTTTCTTCGCGGTTAAGTAAACATAAATTTAATCTAATCTTGAGGCCACTTGTCATCACTCTATTGGACCCTTGCTTGACTTTTGGACCAACCTTGATGACTCCTCCACGTGTTATGCTCGGATTGGCCATTGATTTGACTTTCTTCAAGCTTATCCCCCCTTGCCACGTGTCGCGCCCGGATTGGACCGTGGTTTGACTTTTTTTTGCAAAGCTTGTTCAACAAGCTTCACCATGGCTTGTCCAAGAAGCCATTGACCATTCTCTCTCCTCTCTCTCTCTCTCTTCTTTCTCTTGATAAAACCGTGGCCCAATCTCTCTCTTCCCCTTCTCTTTTTTTCCCTTGGCCGAGAGCTTGTTCCCGCGTGTTCTGCACGCGCGCTCGGACGGAATCGCCTCGTTCGGGGTCGTCCGGACTCCGAATCGCGCTCCGTTTTCGTCTGTGTACTCGTAAGACCTCAAGCTTCGATAATCTTTAAGTGGATCTTCAAAACACCTTCTACAGAAATCGCAGTACTGATTCAAAGTCTGCTCTGTTTTTTTTCTGTTTCACCGGTTTTCATTTTTGTGTTGGGTTCTGTTTTGCAGCAAGTTTGCTGCCTCAATTTGTGGACTTTCAAGCTTGTTTTGGTGAGTAAACTCTTCTAAACCTATCCCTGATTATGTGAGGTCAGATTGGTAGAGATTTAGGCTGAATTATTTTGTGAAATGGATAGTTGATGTGGAGTTGAAAACCGGTTTCTGTTGAACCGGTTTTGTTTAATTTGCTGTTCGGTTTTGCTGAGGTAATTTGGTGACCATTTATGCTTGATTGTACCGGTCTATTGTGAGGATATTAGGGCTAGAACAGGAGAGTTTTACTGCCCAAAATTTGTGAAAATTTTAACCTTAAAAACCGGTTTTAATTAGGGTAAATCCGGTTGCATTATTTCGGTTAAAGCCTGAGTTGATTCGCTGAGTTGATTGAGACTTAAATCTGGAAATTTGTGGTAGTCTAGGGTGACTGAATACTCCGATGAGGGGGTAACAGATTTGAGTAGTTTCAATGGGACTGAGTTGTAGAGAACCAAGACCTATCGGTTTCAATCTTTCTAAATCGTGAAATTTGAGTCGATGAGGACTAGATTGTGCATCTATTAGACATTATTATAGATGGAATTTCTCTATTCTAAATGTCAATCTCTCTGAGTATCTAAATTGAGAGAAATGGGCATTTAATTGCTTGTTTGATTTAGCAACTGTCTGATTGTTGTAAGAGAGATTGACTCGCCTGTGAAGTCGTGTGAATGAGTAATCAATTGGTGTTGTGCTTGATTGTGTGAATTTGACAATATGGCTGAGGTCGTTGAGTGTTTTGCACGGCACATTATATGGGCAAGTCAGTGAACTGAAAATGGAGAACGGCTCGACCAATGCTGAGATTGGTATCGAGAATGGGTGGTGTTGCAGTTCCGGCTTGCGGCCTCTTTGCTTGCCGAAGGCGCCCGAATGTGCACGGCACTGTGTAGCTAGAACGATAAGCATGCCTGTCTGTGACGCTTCTGCGTGGATAGTGGCATGGCCTGATGTGCAGTATGTATGCACGGGCACGACTTGAGGCCTAAGACTTTGAAGTTCTGGGACGATTCAAGAGAATCCTCTATTGAACCTACTGTGGATAATATAAATGAACTTGAGTTCGATTCATCCATATCGATGTGATTTTATTACTGAGAGTGAGCATTTTATACTGCACGTAATCTTGTATCGCTATCTTGATTTATACGCATGTGAATGTTGTGTGTTCATTTTTTTTTTATGTTTGCTCACTGAGTCATATAGACTCACTTGAGGCTGATTGCCATTTCAGATCCGCACCCATAGGATGGAGAACCTAGGTGTACTTTTTGGTGAGCCGCATGAGATAGAAAAGTGGGAGTCTGTCTACCGTAGTACGAATAACACTGTATATAAGCGTAGGGAGTCCACTGTTTGGGTAGATGAGGGTACAGGTTATCTGGTACCTCTGAAGTTCGAGGCGTGGTACGAGAGGCGAGCTCTGGTATACCGAGGACCGATCATCGGTATGGATATAGACGTCCAGAGTGAGGACGAGTTTGGAGCTGTCGAGCCTGTGACCTTTGGAGGTGAGGTCATCAACCCCTAGCCTATGGATGAGGAGGAGCCTGAGGAGGACTGGCCGATGGAGATCGACGGCCATGATTATGACCCCCATGATATAGCAGAGCTGGCAGATGAGCCCGAGTATGTGGAGCCAGTGGAGTCTGATCCCGAGGAGCTGCCATCCTCAGAGGACAGTGGAGCAGAGACCGACTAGCTTTAGTTGGTCTGCCATAGTTTTTGGGAGTCTGTGGTTGAGCACCATTTTTGAGTGTGCTGGCTTTTGAGAGTCCCTTTTGGTAGCCAGTTCAGGTGACTGTTTGTATGTATATATATATAACTCTCTGTTGTATTAGTATATATATATGTGCAGGGTGTTCCTTTTATATAATCAGGTATTTGTCTAAGTTCCTTTGATTTGGCTACTGTCAGCATTCTATCCATTGCATGTACGCTTGTCAGGGTTGTGTTGCGCTTTCGTTAGCGTCTGCTGTACCGTCGTTCGGCCGCGACGTTTCCTGGGCGTTCGCATTTTGGTTGGCCGTTCGACGATGACCGTGGGTATCGGAGGATCTGTCGTGCGGTCGCCCGATGAGGGGGTGGGGCGTGACAGTGCCTCTGGTTTGTAATATTAATATCACATAAAAATAGAACTCATTAGTAAGTGCCATACCTATGACGTCACAGCTCGACTCGAGGTGGTATCAGAGCCTAGATTTATATCTAGCGTGATAAAGTTCGCTGGTAGCTAAAGTTTTTGTTAGGAGCGTGCATTTAAAACTTGTGTGTGTGATTACTTCTGATTGGTAGTAACATATGTTACTTATTAGTTATGATAAATATTGGCCATTAGATTCTAACACTTAATGTGTTGACCAATATACAAAAGACCCCGAGACAAAATGAGAAGATCAGGTGGGTCCACGAGAGCAGCTCCACGGGCAATGACTGAAATCGACCCCTGAATTGATGGACTACTAGAGGCTATGGCTCATGTGAGAGTTGTCTTTAATGGACAAACTCAACAATAGGTGGCTATTCAAGGTTTGGATGAACAATTTTTGAAACTGAAACTGCCTGAGTTTACTGGAAGTGGGAAGCCCTAATGAGGCTAAGAAATGGATCAAAGGATTGAAAAAGATGTTCAGTTTACTTTGTTGTAATGATATAGACAAGATTCTGTTGGCTGAATATCAACTTAAAGGGAACGTGGAGCATTAGTGGAGAGCCTCAAGGGATGTTGTGTTCTTGTTGACACGGTGGTTACTTGGAAGAATTTTGTTTAAGTCTTTAATGATAAGTATTTATCTATTTGTGCTGAAGATAAGAAAACAGCGGAGTTCATGCAATTGACTCAAGGTAACATGACAGTGGATCAATAAGAGGCAAAATTTACCAAACTATCCAGGTTTGCTCCTAGATTGGTGGAAAACGGTGGTGATAGGGTTAAATGATTTTTAAATGAATTAAGAATGGATATTGTCGCGACCTAAATATCGATTAAGACCATAGATTAATGGATTATCAAGCTAATTAAGTGTCTAACCTAATGCAGACTCTCCCAAGCCCTACCAATTCGCAACTTTGATTTGTTCAAGAATTAGGAGTCATCACTAATCATTTTGGTAGGTTGGTTAGATACCTAAATAAAATAACGGGAGGACTATTTTATTCCTACGAACCAAAGATTAAGTGTTCGGGGACTTAATTACGCTAGTTAACTGAGACCAACGCCCATTCGGTACCTTAATTCCACGAAAGCCTATGCTCGACAAACTCAAAATTGATTGAATTTTTTTTATTTTTATTTATTTATTTATTTTTTATAAAAAAAATTTCAATATGAAAGCTTTTATTTGTTTTCATTTTTTTTATGGATGCAATGAATGACATGCGAGAACTTATCTATATGTCGAATTCATATGAATAAATTAAACATGCAAGATGACATCGAATTAATGCAACACTCAAGACAACATACAAAAAAGTCATGCATTTAAAATAAACATGCAAAGATTGTATATAGTATGTGAAAAAATCTACTAAACTAGGTAGCATGAGTTTCTTAAAAAAAAAAAAAATAAAACATACGAATTAAATTATTCTAACATGAATATACTAGACATGGTACTAATGACATGCTAAATGTCATTGTGAAATGAAATATGATGTGGACATATGAAGATATGAGACATGTAAAAATGACAACGTCGTAAGATGATATGCATGATTTTTTTTAGAAGAATGGAATGACGGGCTAAATGATGCCACAAATATAAACGGCATGAGAGATAATTCAAAGATGTGATATGTCATTTTTTTGAAGATATAGAATGCATGATATGATATGCAGTGCACAGGATGTTTTTTTTTCTTTTTTTGTATATTTTTATTTATTTATTTATTTATTATTATTTTACTTTCGGCCACGTGAGGACATTTTTTATTTATTTATTTGACACTCATTTCCAAATTAAACTTGATTCCTTAAAGATTTAATTAGATATAATTTATAAAAAAAAAATATCTCTTCCTAAATTTTAGAAAATTTAAAACAATCTTAGGAAGTTTTCACAATCAAACAAATGTCAATCGAGTAAATCCGAAATAACAAATCCAAGCAAATCAATCGTTTCTATTTGCTCTAAATCGGCTTTTGAAGGTGACGAATCGGATCTAAATGGCGGTAGATCAGGTTGGTCATCTTTCCCACTTTTCTAAAAAACGAAGGATCGTTCCCGAATGGCGACGGGAAGAATTGCCTGAACGGCGACGGGTTGGATTTAGGTTTTGAACATTCTGAAAATATGCCTCAATTAAAAAATTGGACCCTTTTAAAAAATATGATAAAAAATTAGGGTTTAATGATTTTTAATCATGCGAATTTTCTTCTTTTTATTTTTTTTTAATTCATTTTTTTATAAGCAAGCAAACAGCACTAAAGAAAATATGCAAAAACATATCAAAGAAGTCTAGAAAATCACCTTTAGGCTCCCGCAGAAAAAAAAAAAAACTTAGTTTGTACGGAAAAAGTTGAGCCAATATGGGGTATAAGCACCACTGGACAGTCGTGAATTCGCAATAAAAGATTGGATCACCGCAGCAACAAATTTTTTTTTACACCCAACCATGGTGAGGGCGAACAATAAGCCCTTATCGAAGAAAAATATGCACTTGAAGTGAGTAGATCTTGCCCGAAAAATCTGAAATGAGGCGAAGCAAAGCTGGTCTGATTCTTGAAATTGAACTCAGACACTGAGCGAACTCCTTTGACCGATCAAACAAAGGAGAATTGCATGCCCGCTTAGAGGATCCTCGAGTGATGTTCGTTGCCTTGACAATGAGCGATCGATAAGGAGCTTGAACGATAAATACTGAGCCGAACAGGGCTGAATGACTCTGAATCAGGACTGGACAGAGGCACCAACACCGCTAAAACTTGTTGAAGATGAGTTCGCCACTTCAATAGGGCCCAATCTACAGCAGCAAAAGAAATCAACTCCAAAGATAGTAACTCGTGTTAGGGTAAAAATCAGCCATCGGGTGCAAATTCATGTGGCAGTGGCTCTAAATTCGAAAGGAGAGGCCAGATTAATGCGGCTTTTGAGCATGGATGTTTTCTTCAGGAAAAGATAAGCACTCTCTTTTTTTGTTTCTCCCCCAAAATCTAAGCATGCGTCTCTGATTTTTCTCTCTTCTCCTCCTATCGTGATCTCTTTATATATATATATATATATATATATATATATATATATATATATATATCCTTCCTTAGTCACTTCATCTTTACTTGTCGGGAGAAAAATTGGAGCACCATGTGGAGAGGACCCTTCTGTAATCACTATACTTGATGATGGTCAAAAGATTACCCCCAGGTGCTCGAGAACCATGCCTCATACTATCCCTTTGGTCCATGGTGTTTGAAGTGATCCAAAAGCTCCATGATACACACATTTTTTTCACTGAAAGTGCTACGCCACAAAATTGTCTCCCACTCACGTCTGATTTCAACGTTCCATTCCACCCAAGTTGCTTTGCTACGCTTTATTGTCTCTTCTTCTTCGGTCTTCTTTTTTTGGGGGGGGGTACATTCATGTGTTATTGAAGGCGTAATTCTCCGGGCTTCCTATACAATAACCATAATGACTCCTCTAACAACTTGTCTGCAAATTCATATCCCTGGCTATTGATCTTTAAACTAACGAAGACGAGATCATCTGCAAAGAAATTCCCTGTCAACATGGGCTAAATGTGAATGCCTATAGAAGTGTTCTTTTTGGAGGGACCGACTCACTTGTGTGGACAATGACATGCCTCATACGATCTTGGTAAAGCAGAAGCCGTCTGTCGCCGATTTGAATCAGTTTCTATTCCCTCATCTACGGCCTAAACGTACGCGCGCTACACGCCGTAATCAGGATAGCAAAGAGATTCAATCTGCTGTATCCGTCATGAGTAGTGTCTATAGGACACGAGCTTGCGGGCGGTGTTCCTATCTGGTAGGGTTCATATCTTCGAGGTCGACGAGGGATAACCAGCTCTCTAAACAACTACCCCAATTTAACCGCTACGGAACTAGCAGTGATGGGGGACCACCTATGCTTATGATATCGTTGCTATGGATGTGGTAGAGACTTGTAGTACTGAAGAAGATCTCTGTCAGCCAAGTTGTGTAGACCCCGCTAAAAAAAACATCTTGTCCAGTCTCATCAGCCATGCCCCACCGGGGTGTGTGCTGAGAATAATTGTTTAAGATTGTAGTGTTGGGGGCAATTGAGTGAAGCAATTCTTAGCAGGTATTTGGGACGAGAGAACTGGTGACCTATTTTCCCTGTTCTTATTCATTCACCGAAAATCAACAACTAGGCCATGGTCGTCCCCAAAACCCACACCAAAAAAAAAACACTCTTATACTCATATCTGTCTCGGCCGTTTGTTTGTTTTGTTGTCTCGCGGATGGATCTCATGGTCGTAGAGAGGGGTGGTGGCCTAAGGAGGAGCAGAGAGAAGTATTGGAGCGG
>JAGVVM010009469.1:0-22773 GCA_019149425.1 Psidium friedrichsthalianum
AACCACACCACTTCAGTGATTTACTGACAAAATTGATATTGGAATCGTGATTGAATTATCACAATAGCAATCGTTAAGACATTTTTGGGTAATTTTCCCTCCCACAAGTAAACCGAGTAAAAAATTCAAAAAAAACATAATAGTTATTTAACCAACTTGTCCTTTAAACTATTACAGACTCCATAACAAGTGCACTGTTTTGAAGAACCCCGAGGTGGAATTAGGTCTTGCTATGGTAACGATTCTGATCCGCAAAAACTGATTCTAATTAAATGACTTTTTTTTTAATTCTGTTTCCTAGGATGAGTTTTTGAGAACCAGAAACGCGTTTGATAACTTGCACAATTTATATTTCAAAAAACTGTTTCTCTTTCTAATTTTTTTCATTTAAGTCCAAATAACTAGTAGTTTACTTTTGTAAAAACTTTCATCCTAAATGAGGCTAATTTCCAATGCACACAATAAATATTTAAAATATCATTTAGTTTTTTGCATGCCATATATGAACAACAAATTTTAAATACAATATATTTGAAGTTTGTTGAAGACATGGGACAATTTCATATTAAGGACTCATTTTTTCTTTTAAATGTTGCGTTGTCCAAAATACATCAAACATAACAGCCAAATAACAAATTATCCACTGAAAAAAAAAAGACCAATTGTTCCTCCTTCATGATGAAGTACGAGTCATTCTCCTATCATTTTGGCAACTTTCCTGTCCCCTAAATCTAAGTGGGTTGTGTTTAGTTCCAACTCTCATATGTAGATGACTTACATTTTGGTGACAAAGGTCTACAGACTACTAGTAATATATGATTACCACCGGCATGTTGATGCCCTTCGTATCTTCTGTCATAACATTTTTTGTAGAATGATATGTGAGAATTTAGAAATTTAGAGAATTTAGGACACAATTTAGGCCCCATATATGAAAATGAGTCAACTAGCAATAATCTAAGCTTTTTTTATTTTTTAGGAAATTTCTAATTTTTTGTGATTTTGTAAAAAATTTCCAATTTTTTTTTTTTAAAAATAATCTATTAATTTTTATTAGGGTTTGGGAGGGGAAGAAAAGTGAGGAGAACTTGGAACAGGGAAAAGTGAATATGTGAGATTTCATTATGTTTTGAATGATTGTGACAAAAGTGTAATCTTATTTTCTAGAACACCAAACTTTTTTTTTTGTCATTCTGGATGTTTTGCTCTAAAAACTTGATTTCTGATTCATACTAAAACTAGATTCATGGCGGAACACAAATCAGAATTTTCAGAATTATTTGGGTTATACCAAACATGCAATTCTCTTCTTTACTCTAATCCATAATGGAACAGAAACTGACAGGGAGAATGGCCTTGTTACCATAATCAACGGGCAGTAGGCTTAACATATGTCCTGGTTTTTCAAACCGATCATGGTTAAATCCCAAATCAGTTTTGTTGACTTTTTTACCCCGATGGACTAAAAAATTGCATTTCAATACATCAACAAACCACCAAAGTACTATCCGTAAACCCGTAAAAAATAATTATTCTCAAATCTAGCCAACTGAGAGCGAAAGAATTTTATATTATCTACCTAGTGCTGCTAGATTCCTGCTCACATGATATGGTATAGATAGTTTAGTCTACCCCAAATACATAGTTCTATGTATGTATGAGCTCTTATATATTTCACATTTTTTAAACCTGTGATAACTAAAACAGAATTCTTTTGTGCCAAAAAATTTTTTTTATAATATATAAACATGTTATAACTATACATTTTTAAGTGAAATACTTCATATTTCATAAGTTCACGCTATTATCTCCTTATTGTGCGTGCCCGATTGATTTATATTTTAATTGTAACGTTGTTTGCAACACATACAACAAAAAATTATCACATCCTCACTTTCGCTTATTTTTATCTCCTAATCTATTTATAAATAACGTAAAGTTTCTGTTTAAATGTAAAACATTAGATTTTTTTTTTCATGTGCCAAAGCAGCGCAAAATGCCAATTAATTTCTACAATCAGTGCCACGTGAAGTGACAACCTCAGAGTCATGCAATTATTGAAAGCCTGTCAACATAAAACAAAAACTGTCTGCAACCAAGTCAGCATGGCTGCCCTCCCCCCACTTCGTCCTCCTCCCTTCAACCTGTCCCTGCCATCTACTCCTCCTCCTCCTCTTCGTGGCCAACCACGACACCTCCGATTGCCCCGCGCCGTAGCCCGACCTTTGCCTAGCCGCGTCGGTCGTTCGCCGTTTAGGCGACTCGTTCCTCGACGGAGGACACACTCAGAGAGATTCCCCCACAAGGGGAGGGGGGAGTAAGCCGGCAACCGAACCAACGATTTACCAACACACATAACACCACCCACTCATGGAGGAACGACACCCCTCGCCGAAGGGACACAGGATTTCTGGCCTTATACGTGGGAGACCTACCTCCAAGTTCCCAAACCTGGACCGGTTCTCCATGCGATCCGTGTCCGCTTTTATCGGATTTCATTGGTAAACAGTAGGTGTCACATTAACTCATGATTATTTATCTACAGCAACCTGTTTCTTTGCTTTCTGTGCTTGGTTCCTATTTTTCCCAATCGGTGTGTGTACGTGTTCTTTCATGTCCTTGCCGTTCTTTTGGTCCAAATGCAGTTTCTGGAATACAACAAATTATTCTGTCTGACTTTCTGCTTAGTCTTCCTGTCCAATCATGTATTATGAATGCTTCCGCACTAGTTGACTTCTGTGTATTAAAAAGAAAAAAAAAAATTTGGGTTTTTCGGTTTGCATTATTTGCAGCTGAGTATGCGAGCTGCCATTAATTCCACCCTATTCTTCACCTGGTGTTCTTCATCAATGAGACATGAGTGAACTTTGGGCGTCTGCACGCTGGTGCTCTGGTGGGAAACATTCCTAAGGGTCGGTACTAAATGGGGTCCATGTTTCTTGATTACTCCCACTAGGGCTTGGTCTCGACTTCAACCCACAAAGATCAGATCAAGAGGTACTATTGAATTCTCACCGTCGATCTTTTGGCACTTTTCGCTGGACCTATGTGTGAGTTAAATTGTCGTGACACTTTTCGCTAATCCTACGGAAAATCGTCAGACACATGCTGCGTTCGGTTTATCTTTTTCTGTTTTTGGGGGGGGGGGGGGGGGGGAGGGGAAAAAAACGTTTTCGGCTTTCATGGCTAGGGTTTGATCTTGAATGGTGGTCTGACTGTCAATCAACGAACAAAACAGGGTGTATTCCTGCGATCCATTCTGCGATTTCTGGAGATCTGTCGTTTTGGTACGTTAGCCTGCCATCGTTCCGGTTTATTTTCTTTGTAGTTGGTTCATACAGGGTAGGTCCACACGTTTTTGGAGTTTGATTCTTTGATTTGTCAAACTTCCAAGGGCGAAAGGACCTATTAGCCATCTAGGGACTATATTTGGTAAAGTAAAGCGTTTCGAGGCACTTGTTAAGAAAATTCAAATTCTGAAATCTCCAATTTTTATGTATGCTTTTTTGCAACTGATATTCCTAAAAAAGTCGATCTTATTATTAAGTATGCGGACGACATATTTAATACGAATGTTTTTTATTTTTTCACGCTCGCAGAAAATCCTCGTTCTAGACCCGCTGATAAAACAAAAAATCAAGTTTGGTGCTAGACCATGTGTAAATACCGTGCAGCTACGTTTGAGCATTCAGGGAGGAAAAGATCTACAAGCACTTCCGGGTTGTCTCACAATAGGGCCCAAGGATTTTACCATGTTTCTTATTCAATTTGTCTATTCTTTTTTTCCGGTGGATTGGTCCCTCCACAGAAACGCAACTGAGTTTACTTCAGGAGGCAGATACCCAATTGCGACACGAGTTAAGCATAACAGCCAGAGCCGGTGGACGAATGTCCAGAGGAGTTTAC
The DNA here is from genome assembly GCA_019149425.1 of Psidium friedrichsthalianum. Taxonomy (NCBI): domain Eukaryota; kingdom Viridiplantae; phylum Streptophyta; class Magnoliopsida; order Myrtales; family Myrtaceae; genus Psidium; species Psidium friedrichsthalianum. The sequence goes on from JAGVVM010009469.1 coordinate 3,907, forward strand.
ATTTCAGGGCTAGGAAGCATATGATTACATGGGCCCTTTTCTTGCTATTCACCAATCCTGAGCTCCTACTTCCAATCAAAGTATGTGGAATGGTGATTGGAAATTTGACAGCGGTTATAAAAGTAAGAGGTGCAATTATTTCAGCTTTTCTACTGAATGGCTGAAGCCTGGCAATTCTATATCTCCTTAGGCACCCTTTTTGTTGTTGAAATAGCTGGGTTGGTGAGGTGGCACTGATTGAAGGGACGCTGTGTATTGTCACCGTTTTCACTTTGGCTGGAGAGTACCATAATACCCGGTCCTCATATACGAGGAGGTAACATCGAGTCCGCTCCCTTGTTGTTCACAGCCTCCTCGTTGGTTCACAGCTACAGTGACCAACGTATCGACCAGAGACTGAACGGTCAATTTGATCTTAGGAAGTTGAAAGTAATTTACCATAAAATAGCTGATTTTAGATTAAACAAATAATTTTTTTTCCGTAATGTAAGGAGTTTTACAAAAAAGTGAGATCCTGGGGAGATTTAAGTTGATGACTTTTAGTAGGTACTTATGTAGTAATCGAAGAATGGTTTTCTTCTTCTTTTTGTGTGTGAGTGTGTGTGTGTGGCGGGACTGAGAACAGTTTTTGATGAAATTTGCAGGAGATATATGGAATGGGGGGAAGGAAATTCGTGTTGGTCATCAACCTACCTCCGTTGGGGTGTCTTCCAGGAATGAGGATAATCAAAGCAGAGAAGAGAGGGAGGTGCTTGAAGATGCTTCATCACTAGCAAAGTTGCACAACCATGCTCTCTCTAAACTCCTGGTGAAACTCGAGCATCAGCTCATGGGTTTCAAATATTCCCTCTAACGATTTCAAACAGAATTTTCAGACAGAGAACGAATCACACCCTCAAATACGTGAGAATCGTTGTACCAGTGTTTCAATCCTGCTGTGCTTATGGAGTACTTAATGCAACTAAAGTCCCTGCACACAGAACGGTTCGATTCGAATGGTCAAAGAAAGAATTAGGGGAAGGATAGTGCTAGCTCAAAAGAATTTGCTTTCTCTTTAGAACAGAGTACTAATCAAATAGTTTCTTTCTCCATCATGATGAAGGTTCAAGGCAGGGAAAGTGCATGTTGTGGAACAGGGAGATACAGAGGAGTCTTCAGCTGTGGAGGGAAGCGGATAGTGAAGGAGTTTGAGCTGTGCGAGAATCCTAGTGAGCATGTGTTTTGGGACTCTTTCCATCTAACTGAGAGGGCTTATGAACAGCTAGCGCGTCAGATGTGGACTGGAGAGGGCATTCATTCTAGTTCGAGCCCTTGTAGTTTGAAAAATCTCTTTGAGGACCTTTGATTGAAGATCTTTGACCTTAGAAGGTGAACCATTATTTTGCAATACTGTGATCATTGAGCCCTCAATTTGGTTGCCCTACGATGGCAAAAGGTTCAATATCCATGTCACTACTTGGGGACATTCGTAGGGACTGAGGGTGTCAAAGAGCAATAAGTGAGTTATTTATCATCCAAGCATTCTTCTTACGGCTAAATCTAATCTCCTCGTCCTCGCGCGAAAAGGAAAAAGAATTTCACGTTCTTCCTCTCAAAAAGGGAAGATTGGGAAAATCCTATAATTGAACAGTGAGGAATGGCTAAGTCATGGAATCTTGTATTAAACTGCCTCCGCCATTAGTTATAGATCACTTTGTTGTGGAAGACAGCATGGCATGCCTACTACTGCAGTTAAGCGCACCCTGCTCTGTTTCTTTTACCGCCCAAAAAGAAATGAAGCCTGATCTGCTAGCGAACAGAAGACAGCGCGGTCTTCGGGCTGTTCCCCCTAGTTTAGTGTGTTTTCATGAGGATCAAATAATCAGACTCTTATCAAGCCAGACAGAATCATCACAGAATTATCTGTCTATTGCCTAATAATGCATAGTTAACAGAAGACAGTTATCCAAGAATCTGATTCGAACAGACTAAGGCTGCGTATGGTAACCATTCTCATTCTCTGATTCTGTTCCCTGGAACAGTAAAGAATGAGAATCATGTTTGGTAACTCAAATAATTCTGATTCTGATTCTGTTCCCAAAATCAGTTTTAGATAATCAGAATCAGTTTTAGAGTAAAATCCAGAAACAAAAAAAAGTTGGTTCTGAAAAAAGATCAGTTTTGACAATCACAAAACATAATGAAATCTCACATCTTTCACTTTTTCCTTTCAATTTTTTCGTCACTTTTCTCTCAACCTAATAAAAATAAAATAAAAAAATTTTGAAAAAAAAATTGAAATTTTTTTTAAAAATCAAAAAAAATTTAGAAATTTCCTAAAAATAGAAAAAGCTTAGATTATGCTAGTTTGACCCCATTTTCATAAATTGAGGCCTAAAAATTAGAAAGAAAAACAGTTTTTCAAAATATAAATTTTGTGCAGTTATCAAACGCGTTTCTGGTTCTCCAAAACTCATCCAGGAACAGAATCAGAAAAAATCATTTTAATCAGAATCAGTTTTTAGAATCAGAATCGTTACCATACGCAGCCTAAGAGTACAGAAGCATTAACAGAATCAAGTCTTCACACATCTCTTGCTTCTTCACCCTGGAATGAAAAATATAATTGGTGATTTGACAACTATTCAAAGACTCAGATAGCGAAAAAAACACTAATTACAGATCCAGGAAATTTGATAAATATCAAGGAAAGAGTTTTCATTCTAACTGTTGAATTTCAGTCTAAACTCTAAACCCTTTGCATGTGAACTGGTGGAGGACAACCATTCATCATCCTTCTCTATGGATCAAAATTCAAACTTGAGCTTGTGTTGAGTTGATCCACCATACAATAAATATACAAGATAAAACAGAGAATTAAACCCAGAAGGCTTCTGCTTTCTTTGTCTAATGCAAGAGCTGAGAGGTTCACTCTAACAGACTTCTTCCCAAGCCATTGTGCGGTTAAGTTGATGGTCACAAGAATGGCTTTCTTTCAAGGTTTTTATATGATGTCAATCTGGAAAACTGCACTTCATTTTTCAAAACTTCATCCTTTTGGCAGGGCCCTGATCAATTATGGGATCAATGGAAGGTACTGAATCTGCTGCTTGCTGAGTCTCTGCATTTTTCTCCGCTTCTGTAGTTGGTGGAGTGTAGCCCTCAGGGAATGGCGGTGGCAGAGGGGCTGGTGGTAGCTGCATGTACCATTTAGGAAGGAAACAATCAGAAACCAAGTTAAAGAGAAACTTTCAGCAGTTAGACTATATTTCTGAAAGAGAAGCAAACTAAAACAAAAAATCCTTATCCTCATGTGGCTCTCTCCAGAATTGACCGTTTGGACAGAGATTCCAAGATGGTACTTATCTAATTTTCTTTTTACGACAACAGTGCCAGATCGTAGAAAGACCTAACATACTGCGATACAAGAATCAGAGCATCCCTAGTAGATTTCTTTTCATGACATTGTCCAAAGAAAGCCAATTGCCAGCATCCTAAAGAACAAACTCCAGTTACAATCCCATGGTTATGTTGGTCTCTTGACCATCTTTACCACATTCTCGCTTTACAACAGAACCACAACGAGAGCATGATCCAATCAAAGATATCTAGTGGCTGTCTTTCAATTACCACATTCTCACTAGTACATTCATTGTTCACCTCATGAATTCCTCAGTAGATAGCAAGTGTATAATATTACCCTGCGCTGTAGTGAAGCAAGAATGTGATCAATCCGCTTAACTTCCTTGATGTCTATGGCCTCCTTGGTTACCTTTGAATCTGATGCTGAACTCTCATCTTCACCGTCAACTGCATCAAGTATGACAGAAGAATATTTCTTGTCAAAACTCATGTTAGAGAGATGAAGCTGCGCTCGTAGATTGATGCTAATCACACTTCTAGTCTTGAAATGACTCCAGATTCCAAATGAACAGAAACATATTCTATAAGTAACAAAACCAAGTGCCAATTTTCCATCATCATACGAGTAAAATGAAGGGAACGAATGTCAAGTACCGTAACCAATCTTCTCCAACTTGGAGGCAGCTGTAGTAAAAGCCTTAGATATATGGTAAAGAGCCCTCCCCTGTAATGGGTGCAAACAAATTAAGTGACATTGGCATCACCTGTTGAATAAACATCAAGAAGACATAGCAAGTACAGTAGTATTGTGGCACCACCAGAGGACAATAAACCAGTAGAAACAATGAAACAATCCAGGATCAACAGAGGCTTGCTTTTCTTCACATTGCATCGACATACATCAACGTCAACATCAACGTCAACATCACCTTTATCCCAAACTAGTTGGGGTCGACGGTCGATGAACCCAAAGCGAAAAGCTTAAAATATATTAAAATAAAAGCAAAAACATGGGTATCCCAAAAATAAAAATATATAAATAAATATATAAATATAAATAAATATAAAGGACTAAACAAAGCACTCTGGAACATAGGATATCCCCCCCCTCTACAATGCGAATAGCTTTCCTTCACTCCGTCCTAAGACAGACCGTACGCCAATCTATTTTCCACTCCATTAAATCTTGTTTTACTACCTTCCCCTAAGAAAATTTCAGCCGACCTCGTCCTTTCTTTATATCGTGTTCTCGATAACACACTTCTGTTCTTATCGGAGCATCTATGAGACTACGGAGAATATGTCCAAACTATTTCAATCTATGTTCTCTCATCTTCTCTGCCACCGGTGCTATTCCAACTGTTCGTCGAATATCGTCATTTCTTATCTTATCCATCCTTATATGACCACACATCCACCTTAACATCCTCATTTCCGCTACCCCAATTTTATGCTCATGTTGCTTCTGTACTGGCCAACATTCAGCTCCGTATAGCATTGCAGGTCTTATTGTTGTTCTATAAAATTTTCCCTTTAACCTAAGAGGGATTCTGCGATCACACAAAAAACCTCCGTATATGAAAATTATTTACCAACGGTACAGTAACCTAGGGAGTTGCACTAATAGTAGAAGAAAAGTCGTAACGACTTACTATCCGAGCAGCAAAGACACTGGATAGCTGTGGTGCTTGGTATATTGAACCATCCAAGACATAGTAAGTTAGCATATGTGTCACTTTATCAGGACCATCCCTCTTTTGCTTACGGATAACAAAAGGTTAGGTTCCAATACTTCACTCAGCACAAATTCAACGCCTGTCAGTTTCCTGTAAGAAAAAAGTCAAACATTAATCTGATTTTCCAATCAAGAGAGCATCTTGTATAATATAATAGGTTCCAACAACTTGCCAACCAGATGTATTTCATATTTAAAGCGCAAGATCTCAATCATCTTGACGTCAATGTCAACATATCGAGGCAAATGAATGCATTGGTTTATAGCTGACAATTGTTCTGAGGACCCTAGAAGCAGAAAATATTTGCACTGATGCAAATGCGATCATAACTATTTGGAAAATAATGAGGAAAAGGTATGATATTACTCCGTGGGATAATATGGTGCAATAGCTTATTCAGCTGTCAAATTATCTGTAAAAGCAAACCTATTCACAAATGCAGGCACCCAGCATGCAGATGAATGGGACCGTAATAAACCGGATATGCTAGTGAAAATTGTCATCTTAAAAATTTCGCAATCATTTTCAGACAATAAAAGAGAGGAATCATACAAAAACAGTAGCGTCAATGTTAAGCACAACGACAATTAACTAAAATTAAAATCGAAAAAGAAGGAAATTAGAGCAGTCATTTACGTGATCTGGCCACCAGCCTCCATTCCCAGGCAAGGGAGAAGCAGAAAATTACTTGAACTGTATTTGGAGTACACGGAAGAGAAGCTCTCGGACCCTAGCCCCCAATTCACACAAATTTCTCACTCCTCAAAATGTGAAAAGGATAGTATTTATATCTAAACCCTCAAAGGGTATGGAGAATAACCCGCTAGGCCTCTGACCCAAGCCTTCCGCTCCAGGACCTCATGAAAAATTATCAAACAGTTCGAAATGAAATTTACCTAATTGGGTCAGAAAATCAGCGAGACACCAAATTAAGAGTCGGTGAGCACTCTCACCATTTCATGACAAAGCGCATCGCTATCCAATGAAGTTGCCTATAAGCACTTTTCTGGCTAAAGATACCTAATTCAGCGCAACTTATTGGATCAAATGGCTAAGGTAATTTGAAGCATCTCAAGCTCCTTTGCATTTCAACCAGGAAATGACCAAGCACCAGGAGAGGCTTCCCCACCCGTTACAAGACCATACAAGTTATCTATACGAGGAATTCCGCCCCAGAAACCGCCCTGCATCAAGAATTGATAGAATTTCTATAACTATCGAAAGATGGCAACACCAAACTCTTCTCTTAGGCGCAATTGCCGAAAACACCATTCTTGTGCTCAGGCTACAATTTTGTTTTCTTACATCATGAGGGCTTGCATTTCACTAGTATAAGACCGACAAACAAACAATCAAATTCCATTTTCAAGACCTCAATCAGGAGAGCAACTTCAGCCAATCCCAATCAACCAACCACATAACACCAAATCGAACCCTTTCAGTTTGCAAACACCTACGTAACAAATGGGTGCCATCCAAATAATGGCTGAATTGATAACGAGCAAGAAAAATGTTAGTAGGCTCGATCGTCTTACGAGAGGTGGGACATGTCGAGCGGGTGAATGGATCCCGACCGGAGCTTCTCGTTGTTGCAGGTGGAGTCGTAGAAAGGAGAGTGGGCGAAGTAGTCGAACACGAGGTTGCGGTCGAGAGGGTACGAGTTTAGCCACAGCTGGTCGCGGAAGCATATCCCCGTCATGTCTGTCAACGGCGGCGGCCGCCCCGCCGCCGCGGCCATTGGGTTTCCGTCGAAGGGCGGCTGCATCATCATCCCCAGTGGCGGGGTCGCCATAGAGGGAGCGAGTTGAAGTAGACGACGAGGAAAGCTCCGAGTCTGAGGATCAACGGAATTGATTCATCGATCTATTACTCTGGAGCAGTGGTGGCCTCCGATTATTCCGATTCCTCCGAACCGGAACCGGAACCCTGAACGAAAATTTTGATTTTCAAAATCCAATCAACTTCAAAAAAACAAAAAGTAGCCGTCCGAACCGCCGGTTCCGATCCGGTTCCGATACGGGCCGGTTCGGCGGTTTTCACGGGCCGGTTTATCTACTCTGCAATTAGAAAAGCAAGACAAAGTAAAAAAAAATTTGCTCAGTTTAATTAAAGAAAATTATAATGTAGATTTTAATATTTAAGTATTTTACACCAAACTAAAGTACGCGAAAGTTTTTTTTTTCTAGTTCTATCTCATCCAATCTATTTTATGAGCTACAACATATACTATGTGTTGTTGACACCTAAATTTTGATTTTTTCTTTTATATATATTATTGCAAAAAAAAAATGAGAATTTATTCTCACAAAAAAAAATTCCTCATAATTTGCATATTTTGTTTCATGCTTTGTATTTGCATCAATTTTAGACTAGCAGAGTAATTGGGCTTCAATTGAAGAGCGACGGACCCGAATTTAATTGAAAATTTGGCTAGCCTGTGGTGACGTCTTTATTAGGCTGAAAATTCAAAGAGTTTTAACCCATTGGGACTCTTCAATATTTTGAAAATTAGAGTTTTCTTAGGTTCAGAATTTCTAATCTAATGGCCCGAATCTAATCCTACCTTAGCTAGGTTTAATCCAATGGCCATAATAACTCATACTCCTACTAGAACTAGGATTGGCCTTAACTCTATATAGCAACCTTAGCTCTAGGGTTAGAGGAAGAAAAAACGTTCAGAATTTTCAAAGCAAAAAAAATAGAGAGAGACGCACTTAAGAGTTGCTTAGAAAGATCTTTGAGTTTACGTGAGGGAAAAGAGAGAGAGGAGTTGTCTTCCTTGGGTGTCCTTGAGCCGTGACCGAAGCTGCTGTTCACCATACCGATTGACTGAGAATTTCTGGGAATTCGGGGTTCTATTCATTGCAAATCGAAGCCAAACAGTGCTGTTTTTTTGGAGATGATTTATCTTGCATATATGTTTTGGTGATTCAATGACGTATACGATTTGCAATCAAAAACGAAAGAAATCAGAACTTTTGAACAAAAAAAATCTGATTTTTTTGGTGCTTAACTTCTGAGACCGAACTTGACACAAATCTTTTGAATTAAAAATCCTAAACCCAAATCCGGTCATGTACTATCCATAGCCATTCGGATACGATTTTTCGGATCAATAAAAAGGAGAAGTTAACCAATTCAATGATAACAATTTAGATCTGATTCGTTATCTTCTCAAATCAATTTTTGGGTTTAAGGAAGTGATTTTTAAAAAAAAAAATTCAAGAGGATTATCCATGGATTGCATTGTGGTTATCATGTTTTTTCTTGAATATTCATTTGATTTGGTTGGATTATCATGTTTGTTTTGGATATTGCCTTATCTCATTTGAAATTCATAAAAAAAAACTTTGAAAATTTTAGTAAGATATGGCTTCTTAGAACCCTATCTAATTGAAATTTTAGAAAAAGATCATTGGAAACTTGGAATAAAAATTAAGATAAGAAACTATCCATGCTTATCCTAAAAAATTCGAAAAAATTCTAAAAAATACAAAAAATTCTGCTCATCATCTCATGCACATCCATATTTTTCACATCTCATACATATCCACATCCTGCATATCTCTTGCATTTTATGTTTGAATATCCATGTTTGCATAAGCATATTTACATGTCTTACATGTACCCGTGTGACATAATTTCCAGTATCACCCATTATTTCTCCCATTTTCGAATGATACATATATGCATGCATTAATATTTTTTTTTTCACATAAAGGATTGTGCCCCTTGTTGCATATTTCATGCTTTATCAATGACGCATACTAATACTTTGCAAATTATTGTTTGTCATGCCATAATTTGATTGCCATTATGCTATGCCGCGTTATTACCATGTCGCTAAATCTTTGCACGTCGCATGTTTTGCATATTCTCATGTCGCATGTTCATACATGAAGCATATCTCATATTGCACTTCCATGTCGCATTTTATTTTCCATGTCTTGTTTGTATGTTATGTCATTCTTGCATGTTTTAATTAATTAGTTAACTTTGCTTCTAGGATAAGATTGCTTCCATAAGTCTTGCATTACATCTTTTACTATTGATTCGTTGTCATTGCATTCATATCTTTCATACATTCCACCAAAAAAGTGAAAACACAAAAAAGAATACCTCACTTGATCTAAAAGTAAGCCAAGCTAGGGTTTGCCGACTTAGGACATTCCATGAAATTTAAGGTACCGAAAGGACATTAGTTTTAATTAACTAGTGTAATCAAGTCCCTGAATCCTTTAATCTCTGGTTCGTAGAAGTAAGATATTTCTCCCGATATCTTACTTAGGTTTCTAGTCAACTTACCAAGAATAATTAGTGGCGACTCCAAACTATTTGAACATTAATAAAAAATCAAAGTTGCGAATTGGTAGGGCTTGGGAGAGTCCGTATTAGGTTAGCCATTTGATGAACCTAGTAATCCATTAGCCCAAGGAAACCCGTTTTTTTAGGTCGCGACATGTGCAGGTTGTGAAATCATACCCATTCACTCACGCATCTCCACTCACAAACCTATGAAAGATGGGAATCGAACTCCTCACCTCCTCCTCGGCCACTGGGCAACCTCCTGTGGTTAAATTGCTTCAAAGTTGGATCGCAAGAGTTAAAATCGATAAAATTGATAAGAATTGGCTCCTAATATGTACTTGAAACAATTTTGAAAATAAAAAATGTATATATTCCTGATTATGAAAACTAAAGTAGTAATTTATAGTTGTGCGTGTATATATATAGAGAGAGAGAGATGTTTTTTGAAATATTTTAGCTACTCCACGCATTCGATAATAATGAAATCATACAATACGTCGAATTTATAACAAAAAGAAATACACTGAAAGTTTTAGGTTCGCTATTACTGATAAATACTTTCTGGGCCCATTGAGCCCATTGGGCCATATTTGCGGGGTACAAGCTTCTTGGGCCTCGAATGGGAGGGTGTTCTTTTTTCGCGTAGTACAACCGAAGGAAGGTTCAATGGAAAAGTAGAAAAACGACATGAATCTTCTCAACTTCTCTCATCCTGAATTCTTCATCACGAACGGCTGGAGGATGGGGCCTGGTCGCACACCACGAAGCAAAAGAAAGTCTTCTGGACTCGGTCTCGGAAGGAACCGCCGACGCTCAATCCAGCGGACGAGAGACACGGAAGTAAAAGAGAGAATTTTCCGCCCGAGCAAGGTTGAGAAACCCGCGATGCACTTCGTCCGCCTAGGGTTTTCGCGGGGCTAGAGAGCCGCACTGGCGGTTCGACAAGAAGGGGAGTCGGGTTGACCCATGGGCACAGTTAGTCGGCCCGACTACGTCGCCATTGGGTGAAAAAAAAAAAACAAAACTCAGATATGTCTTTGGTATTTTTCCCTTTGGTTTGATGTGAGATAGAGGAAACACACAGAATGTGGCGTGAACTTGAGCAATGGACGGTGACGAGGCGGGAATATAATTTCATGGATGATGATGCTGCGTCGTTTGACTCGTGAAGATTCTTTAATAATCGTACAAAAGAGGAATCCGGTCTTACATGGGAAATGAACCTTTGTTCCCTTGAGAATCGAGACGAGGGTAACTTGCATCTCTCTTTTCTGCCCTTTTACTAAAATGACCCGGATTCCTACTTTTTCCATTTAGCAGTCCCTTTCCTTTTTCTTTTTCTTTTTCTTTTGTTCTAATGCACGATTAATTTATTTAGTACTAATTAGTCCTTACTCTGCTTTTTTTTCTTTATGTTCCTTTCGCAATACGTACAGAATCCGATCGCATGGAGCCGTGCGAATCTAACTAGTCACGACACAATCGAACGCTTCGTCGCCGGCGACAGATCCAGCATTCAGGTCAAGAACTTGCGAGAAACCAATTACGCTCTGAAAGAGACGTTGATTAACATATTGAGTATTTGCCTCCAATAGAGACTCAAATGAAATTGGACTACAATGCGGACCGGCCTTTCAATCGCATAATAATTGAGGGATAATTGAGATAAGTTTCCTGGGAACTCGACTCACCGTCGAATTGACAGCAAGGGAGGGAAGTTTTGCGTCAATTGCGTTTGGAAGGTTGCAAAGGCTGATGTTATTAGAGTGATGGAGCCCAGTTTAATACTAACGATACATTTGTTTCGAAAAAGATCTACTTGATAAAATAAAATACTTTTTGGAAATTATTTTTCAAGAGAATGTTTTCCTCTCTTCAGATTACGGATTTCGTCCTCCTAACTTTAATCATACGTACTTTCTTTGATTTTTTTTTTAATCAAATCAGATCTGTGAAAGTTTAGAAAAATTAATTCGCAAAGAAAAAAAGAAATTCACTCGAACAAGCAGGTTCTAAAACCGTGTTGAAAATGACGAGTGGGAAGAAGCAATTCGAGATGCTCGACATCCGCAATGATGATTGCTCCGATTGCTCCGATTGGCTCCCTTCAAACGAAGTCTCGGACGAAAGCGCGAGCCCCAAAGCCAAAGCGGGATGAGGGCAATGTGTGCACTCCTCGGAGATATTAATTGCACGCAACTCGCAAGCAATTAAAAATAACCTTTTCCTCGTCAATAATTGAGACGACTTTTCCGGCCAAATTTTGGACCGACGCCCACCACGGATAAAAAAAAAAAAAAAAAAGTTACCGCGCGTCGAGTCTCGATTTGAAAGGAAGCTAGATGACCATCGCGCGTCGCTTCACCGATTACCATTAATGAATCGATTGATGCTCAGATTTCAAATCTTGTGGGTTCGATTCCGATCGCTTTAGGTGGCAAGTCAAGCCAGATTATCCGATGGTAACATTGTGATTAGAAGTCATTCTACTCAACCCCCAATTAGAATGGAAAGTTTTCGATTCCCTTTTCTTTCTTTTTTTTTCGGATCGAAGTCTACTTCCTTCATCGTTACCCTCTAAATTAAGAAAAAAAATATCTTTATTTTTTTCATCTTGAGAAATGTCCTGAATTTTTACGTCCCAAAATTTAGACAAAGTAGTTTTAAGACTTACTTAAGTCCAAGTTTCCTTCTCTCTTTTTTCCCCTTATGTTAGCAACTTCACTAATGATGGACAATCAATTTGGATATACAAGTCTCGACCTTTAGGTCTTCTTGAGTGCTGGGGTGTAGTTCATACTCCCATGCGAGATGAAAGCACATGGGTTCTACTTCATGCTGAGCGAGCAAGTGTCCGAGGGAGTCATCCCGACGGGGATCTTAAGGGGGCAGCGCCCCTGGACACCAAAAGGTTTTTTCTTATTTAAGCCCGTGAGTTTTCTTTAATAGTTTGAGTTTGGACTCATGAATAGATACTAGTATATATACTCTTTTTCGATTGCAATTGTGCAATATGAGGAAAGGTGCAATGTGCTAAGTATAATGGAATTATTTGTTGAACATAAATCTAATTTAAAGGTGAACCAAGATAAAATCTTATATCTCGATTTCTGTTTCTCTCTTTACGTTTTACTTTGACTTGATTGTACATTAAATCGTAATATCAAAAGATTACATCATCAAGCCATATTAGGGAATGATATTTTTTATACAAAAAATTTTGAGATACACACGTAACTAAAAAGAAAATAATCACTTGCAATTCTAGAAAGGGTTAATACTATGAAACATCTCAAACCGGTACACTTGTAATAAATTTACCCTAAACTATTTTTTGATCACGAAAAATTTCAAATTGTTACGGCTGTAACAAATTTACTCCAAACTATTTTTCGACCACCAAAAATCATAAACTAGTACATTTGTGACAGATTTACCAAAAACTAATTTTTTTATCACGAAAATTCCCAAACTGATATACCTGCGATGAATTTATCCTTCGTTAAATTGAGTTAATATCACAAAAAATTCAAACTAATGCATATAAAGCAAACAGAGGGTAAAAATCCCAAGCCGATACATTTGTCAATTGCCACGCTTCATACAACTTAGCACTTTAACGGATATATTTAATAAAAAATTAACGAGAGATAAATTTGTTACAGATGTATCATTCTTGGATAAATTTATCATGGGTGTACCAGTTTCAAATTTTTGTGGTTAAAAAATAGTTTTGAATAAATTAATCGCAGATGTTCCAATTTGAGGTTTTTCGCGATATTAATCCTTCTATAAAATATAATTTCTAGGAATTAGGTGTGATTTAGATCTGTAAAAGTGTGTCATAAGTCCGTTTCTTGACTCATATTTGATGGGTTGGGCTGATATATGAATTAATTATATTCGACAAATGGACTATAAATGGATTTAGGCTAAACTCTGTAGGTTATAAATGGATTTAACATGGGTATTAAATGAGTTTACGATTTACTTAGAAATTAAACCCAACGCATCTTTATAGCTCTCTCTTCGATCTCTTCCACTCTTGTTGGATCTCGCGCTTGCTCACTCCGTGCTTTCACCTTAGTTTGGTATAAGTTTTTTCTAAACCGTGTTAAATATATAAACGTTTTCTCAATATAAGTTGGGTGGACATGGGTTGCTAGATGTGTATTAGATGAAAATTGACCAAGACATGTTAAACAAGTCGAATTGGATCAAATAATTTTCGACTCGACCTGCCCCCCGATTCATCCGCTTGACAGTTTCTGGTGAAAGAAGGCGTGGCTGATTGTTCTTACACCCTTTTGTCATCTTTTTTTAATCATTTCACTTTTTGGATAAACAACGTTGATTGTTCCACAATCGGACGACTTATCAAACACGGGGAGAATGAAAGGAAATAAAAGGCACCTTCCTTTGACAATTTCCAACCTCCCCTCGCGTGATCTGCGTTTCCATTAATTATTCCTTTGCCTTTTCTTTTTGCCTTCTCTTTTGACTTCGGATTCGACAATCGAAGCTAAGTCTAAGCTTCCAAAACGAGTTAGATACCATATTCATAAAATTAAAATATCTTTTTATAAAATAAATTAGCAATATATATATATATAATATAAACTCTTAGTTTGGCTTAAAACCAATCCAAACACCCATCCAAATCGAGAGAGAGATCACACCGCGTGAGATAACGAGTTTATTTCTTAATGGTACGGAGTTCCAGTTATTCACTCCATAATCACGAGTCCAAAAAATCAAGCGAGATAGTGACTCTGATACCATGTGAAATTCTGCGTGGGGCTCGCTATAAAAGCTTAATCTTTTAACCAGACCATGCGTGGATAACAATTCAACGCCGACCATTTTAATCGACTAATTAAAACTTGTTGGATTACAAAGACCACGATCGAGAATTTCACCCGCGCCATTGTCAAATTTTAAATTATCACGATGTGAATAATGTGGCAGTGGCAAGTTGTTTATCCACGATGACTAGTCTTTCGTGGGTCAACATACTTGATAATTCCGCACCCAATTCTTGTGTTCCTTGTGCTGCTTGTTTTAGTTTCGGAGAAAATGAATTCGCATCCTCCACACAAGACGGCAGCTCTTGAACAAATCAAACTTGTCCCCTGATTCTATTGTCGATGCAATTTTTCCTAGGAAAGAATTAGCCATTGCGTGTTAAAGATTATTTTGACTCATGAGATAGCTATTTCATAGTACGAAAATAATATTTATCAAACGTGCATCTTTTATTTTACAATTTTTCTCTGTTTTGATGTCTGTGCTCCGAATTTGGTAGGTGCGTTTTAGATTAATCGGGATTAATCGCTTAAATTGATCACAGGAGCTTCCTTTCTTTCATTCCGGTTGTCTCGTTAAAAGGGCGTTCTGGGCACCCAAAGGAGCCGAAAAGGAAAAACGGAACAGACCGTGGAAAGTCGACGGGAGTACGTGAGCACGTGGGGAGACGAGCGCGTGAGATCTGCGGGCGGGGGGGGGGAACGATTCTCATAGGGCAATTATTGGTTTGACCTACTAAGGACGGGACACGTGGAGTGTCTGTCGGCGCAAGGGCAGGGCATGAGATGCCCCCCGCACCTTTCACGTGGCCGCGAGCGATTGCGACGTCTAGGCGTGCCAAGTCGCCGTGTCCAGCTGTCTCCAGCTGCCTCTCGCATTTGGCCACGTCAGCGACGTTCCAGAATGTCGCGAGACCTGACTTGCTTTCCTTTCTTTTTTTGCCCCTTCATATCTTCCAAGGCGAGAAATTAGTTGCAGCCGTTATATACATACACAAATATAGATATATATATATATATATATACACATATGAAAAAAAAATTGACGCGAATAGCTTCTGAACTTTGATGCAGTGTGCAACGTCCTTGAACATTTTAACTTATTCAACATAATTCTTGACCTTTAGTCTAATGCTCATTTCATTCCTGAAACTTTAAATTTATTCAATATGGTTCTTTAAATTTTGATAAACGTTCTATCTAGTTTCTAAATTATATAAGAATGTTCATTTGTCCTTTTATTAATTCAAAATCAAAGACTATATTGAATATTTTCATATAATTTATCACAAAAAACAAAAGTTTAGGGGTCAAATCGAGCGTTAGGATAAAGTTCAAATATCACATTGAACAAATTAAAATTCAGTGAAAACGTTGCATGCGGAGCCAGAATTCTTGGACTATTTGTGTAATTATTCCTAAATATAATTAAGCTCCCAACCTAAACATTTTTTTTTAGCTGTGGGCGTGTGGGAAATTTTTTACTTGCGTTTCCAATTCAACCCTCCGTATTATGTACTCCATTTCGGCTTACAAGGTTAAGAGATTAAAGTACAAAAATCAATAAACAATTTATTCCTTTACCGCTTTAAAACACTTCGACAAATGATGTTCCGGACACGTGGCGTGTCCCGAGGCTGCTCGTTTTTTAAGTTTGTTTGTCTTTCTTCTCCTTCTTCTTTTTTGTCATAGCGTTTATCTTCCTTAATCATGCATAAAATGACAAATATGCTCGTTCTTGTATCTACTTAATGATACCGTTAGTGTCCGACCATAAAATGTGTGGTTCGACCCTAGACCCGGGTTCTTATATTTGTGGAGAGCAGGAAGTGATCGAATCAGAGGGTTTGCACGAAATATGGGTTTAGAAATCCTTCCAAGACGAGGAAAGAGGTGGACTTATAGCCCAATCATGCATCAAATTGGGGGGAAGTATGGTAGCTTTTTTCGTTGCGATCGTCAATGAAGTCAATAAATAACTCTCTTTTTTTTTGTCAATGAAAAGTTCACGAGGGAGGGAAGATTTCCCGTGGCAAATTTACAAACCACCTACCTAAGGAGAACTGCTGACAACGGGAATCGAATCTAGGCACGGTGTGCTAAGGGATCGCATGACGGCGTTTCTACTTTAGAAATCAACTTCTGACCAGAATTTAATTTTTATTCTTCTACTCATAAGCAGAAATTGATTTTTCTACTTTTGCTCCAGAAATCGATTTCTGCAAAAATCGATTTCTGATCGAAGAAATACTTTTGATAACGGTTGAAAATTTTCACTTGCGAAACATTATTAACACAAAATCTTCTATAAAAAATTATTGTTAGTGACAAAAAAATTCTGCTTCATTTTTAAAAATTTTAAATTTTTTAACATAATTTTTGTTATTAAAAATTTTATTTATTTTTTAATCTGACGACTGGAGACAATGTCTCGATGGTTGGCGGCGGTGGGTAGTGGTCAACGGTTGGCAGTTGTGGGCAGAGCTTGGAGGTAGCGATGGGCCGTGCCAACGGTGATCATAGGTGGCGATGGGCGTGACTGACGGAGTTCAGTAGTGGGCGATCGATGGGTGGCCATGAAGGTCTGCGGCAGGCGGCGACGAGCGATGGTTGGCATTTGGCGATGGTTGTAGGTGACAGTGGATAGTGGCCGACATGGTCATCAGTTGGTGGCATGGGTCGATAGTCGTGGGTAGTGGAGGTTGGTGGGCGGCAAAGATGGGCGTTGTCGAAGAGAGGGTGAGGGTGAATGAAAAAGAGGGCGAGGTGAGAATTATTTCTTGAGTTGAGAATATATTTTTTTTTAGCTTCTCAAATTGAAAAAAAAACCTTCATAAGTGAAAATTCATTTCAGAAGTAGAAATTTCTTTCAGAAGTAAATTCTTTTACCAAATAGATTTCTGCTTTAGAAGTTAAGGCTGCTTATAGTAACGATTTTGTTCTCGAAATAACTTTTGGAACATAAATATGTTTTTCTGTTTCTGTTCCCAGCAATGATTTATGGAAATAGAAACATGTTGGGTAATTGCAGAAAAATTATGTTATTGGAACAAAAATTCTATTCCCCGAGGTTGAAGCTTTGTTGTCGATGGCGAGATTTGGCTTGCGCTCGCCACACGAAGCCGAGTTCTGCCCATATCTGAGCTCACACGAGCTTGCTCGTCGTGTCGAGTGCAGGTCAGTTGCCTAGAAGAGGAAGAAGGTGAGGAGGAACGAGCGGAAACTCACTAGAGAAGCAGCGGCGCCGACTAGTCAAGGAGCATAGAAGGAGAGGAGGGAGGAGTGCTCGTGCAAGATCAAAAGAGAGAGTGCGCGTTCAAGAAAGTATACCTAATTGTTTCTAAAACATATGCCAAATGTGTTTCTAAAAAGTGTTTCGAAAACACAGAAGCAAGTTTTTTTATTTCTTTTTTCTGTTCCAAAAGTGTTTCTATTTGTTAAAAGTGTTTTCGAAATACTTTGATAACACTTTTTTATCCTAAGTATTTTTATTTTCAAAGTGTTTTTAGAACATTTTGAGAACAAAAATACTTTTTTCTGAAGTATTATTATACACAACCTAAATTACCAAATGGATTTCTACTCCATGAGCACTTCTAAAAGTTTTCAAAAGGGTTACCATGCAAGTAATCTACTACTTTAGCTTGGCCCAACCTATTTTAGCGTGGATAAAAGGTAATCTAATACGTCACAAACTATAGCGTAATCCAAAATTTCCGATCGTCTTGTCCGTTCAAACGACCTCCCCCAAACAAGATAAGATCAATCCGCAAGGGAATTTGGCTCTATCCGTGCGAAGATTTGCTATCGAAGTAGTTAAGGCAGATGCATCTAAAAAGCGTTGGGGCCTCGATTTTATGTCGCGGTAGGCCCCCCCGAATTCCCATGTGGTTGGTGGGGTGGCCGCATTGGGCAATGCAAAGCGTCCACGAATCCAAATCTCAGATTTTAAAAAAAGAAAAAAAGGAAAAAGAAAAAGAAAAGGTAAAATCGATCGATGATGCGAAATGTTACGTGGCTCATTTATTGCGAGTCCTCGAAGTTGTCCTATATTATTCATTGATCCCGAATCTTTTTCACATTGAACCTCCACGGTGATTTAACGTTTCAATTTCGCTTTCTACCATCAAAAGGCAGAATCTTTCTAGTTTCGTAAAATGAAGCAAAACAACGGATTCGAACAATCCTAGTCTTTGGAGGAAGTAGATCTCAAGGGATAAACATGATTTCTCATTTTCACATGATGTTTTGATGGATTTTTATGTGATTCTCTGTCATTTTTCGCATTTTTATTCGCAACCCGGTAGAGAAAAAAAGGCAAACGGATGATTTCTTTCTTAACATGGTAAAGACAAAAGTGGTCCTCGATATTTGTTTATGTCTCGTACATGAATTATTTCTTTCAATGAAATTGCGCTGTGGCATTGATTATTGAAAAAAAATTAAATCGATTTCACTAATGCCAATTCACCTGTAAATCTTTTAATTTGGCTAATTTAATTCCAAATCTTCTGAGGAGTTGCCAAATGAGATTTTTTCCAATTTCACCTAAAAATCTCTGAAGTGGATAGTTGTGCAATTTAAAAAGTACATTTTTTTTTCATTTTTGCTTTTTTTCTTTCATTTTGGCAGCGAGGGCTCTTGATCCTGCAATTTCCGCCCAAATTGCCACATGG
>JAGVVM010009470.1:0-13503 GCA_019149425.1 Psidium friedrichsthalianum
GGGTGCCTTAAAAAAAAATATTGTCCCAAAAAGTCAACCAAAAAGAAGTTTTATATTTTTTTATTCTTTTATTTTGCAAGCTGGTGTGAGCCCTCAGGTGTCACACATGACACGTAGTCATTTAATTTCTTTTTGTTATTAGCATGTGGAAGCACGGATAACAAAACTTGGTTGCAATCATCTCATACAAGAAAAATTGTTCGAGCACATAGGCTTCTTCATATATTAAATTCATTATTACTACTTTAGTACATCATATAACCTACATACAAAATCTATAGTGTAGGAAAAAGGTCGGGGCAACTACTCTACCCCCCCTACTTCAATAACTAGCCTAAACATCGACTAAGGCCATCATCAACTTAGGGTTTTTGACAGCTATTAGGAATCATCTCGTCTTCTCCAACATATTCTAGGGATCAATTTTATATGTCTAAAAAATCAACAAAGTCGAGCAGAAGCCTAGCAACAAAATTTCTAGATTTAAGTTCAAAAAATTTAAATTGGGCATCAACTTAAAGGGACAAACATAACATGAAAAATGACAAGCAAAATATTCAATTCATGAGTATTATGTTTTAACTTTTTCTTCTAATATTCCAAAATCATTCAAACAACAATATAACACCCACATGGCCATTACATACGTTTGTATTCGATTCATTACTTTTCTACTCCCGAAAATTCTCTCCGTGGCATCCGTCACTGCATAGCATACCAACTTCGTAGCATTTTCAATCACACAACAAAGCATATAACCTACTGAGGCCATCCCGACCTACTAAGCATCCTCGATCCACAACAAGAGCCTCTTGACTCCGAGGATCTCAAAACTCTCCACAGGGATCATCACATTTAATCTTAGTAGTGGTTTGTAATTATCATTATTTTCATGATAATTAATGAGAAATCAAAATTTGCACGAATTTTAATAACATAAGTTCACCTTGCTTAATCTCATCACATATCCTGTGATGCAATAGAATATATTAGTTCATCAATCAAAAAACGATACCCAACTTTTAAATATACTTTAACTTTGAAAATAGTTTAGTTCAAAATCGAAAAAATACTTCAAAACTTTGAAAATAGTTAGTTAATAATAAGGAAAAATACTTCAGACTTTGAAAAAAAAAGCAAACTCTAGCTCAGAAGTAGAAAAAATGCTTAGATTTTGGATGAAAACACCTAAAACCAGAAGCCAAAAAATGCTTCGACCTTTGCGAAAACAGCTACACTCATATTACAAAAAATGCTCTTAAGCTTTGAAAATAATTATGTTCAGATATAAAAATAAATGGGCGGCTCGTAAACTTCTCCCATCATCTAAAACACACCTATATCCAAACCTTCTTACCCAATATCTGGCCCTAGGCCTCTATTGATGACTACTAAGACACAATACAACACAGCTAATCTCGGGTAGGCGATCCCCCCTCATGGAAGCTAGAGGGTCCATCAAAGCCGTAAACATGATCCTAGCTTAAGTGGTTCCCAAACTAACGCATTACAATGTCCCTTTCCTTATAGTTCACATCGGTTGCCTAGTTCGAAGCGTCGGGGCGGCTTTGCTATGCAAATTCCTCAAAAGTAAAGGATTGAGTGCATAGCTCGGTAGATAAAATTACTAGCCTTAAGATAAAGTAGTAGTTTCACGTAGCTTAACCTTGGTAGGCGATCTCCCTTCATGAAAGGCCAAGGTTCCATCAAAGCCATAAACTGATCCTAGTGTAAGTGGTTCTCGAATTGACGCATATAATGTCCTTTCATTGTAATCCACACTAGTGCCTAATCTGAAGCAAAGGATCGCTTTGCTATTGCAAATTTCCTAAAAAGTAAAGGAATGAGTGCCTAGCCCCGGTCGAGATAAAAATTAATAGCCTTAAGATAAAGTAGTAGTTTTAATACTTATTTGTTGCAAAACCACAAAACAATCCCGTGATCCATTACTTAGAAAATTACGTACGACAGCGGTCATATCATTGAACATAAACATAGTAAATGCAACAAGCATACTTCTTTTCACTTTTGGGCTTTTTTTTTCCCGAGCCTCGCATTGGACTTCCAGATACCGGGCAATATCGCCATTGCACATATACAATGGCATAACTTGCATATCATCTTTAAGTGAATGACATCTACACCACCATCACTTTTTCTCATGAACGATGACAGTACATAACATTTGATCACGTTTGTCATAAGCAACAGTCAAAAAATTACGTCGTGCCACCTCAGACCTTCCGCATTGTCGATTTTTCACTAAACGATGCCTCAAGCACCTATATTGTCGATTTTCTCTCTAATGATGGCATGTCCTCGTCTTTTGATTTGGCAACCACACTTTGCACACACTGATGATCCATTCTTAATCTAGATTTAATTCTCATACAATCCATATGTCCTACAAAACGTTTCTATACCATATGCCACTAATGTTGATGCATCACAATGATTCATTTCTTAATCTTCCTTTAGCAAGCTCATGCACAGTTTTGGGCACACGTTTGGTTACCTATGAAACAATAATCTTTTAATCAGTGAGTATTAAACTACACCCCCCGAGCTGTAAACCTAGTAATTCCATCTTTCTTACAAACATTCTATTCCATATGCAATAAATACGAAACATTCTATTTCATGCGTAATAAACATTCATGCACATAAATGAATTCATTCTCGTGCTTCTTTTAGCAAGCTATACACACGTTCCATTTCATGTGCAATAAATAACTTTGCATCCACTTCATCAAGGTACCAAACTAACGTCCCTAACTTAAACCTAGTAATTTCACCTATATGTTGGTATAAATTATCCGTAAGTGGAAATAGAAGTATGAGAAGAGGCGTGACTAGTCTTGAAAGCATGAAGAGAGACGAGAGAAGAGAGAGAGAAGATGATGAGAGAGAGAGAGAGAGAGAGAGAGAAGATGTCAGAAATGAGGGGACAATAGCCTTATTTATAGTAGTTTTTTTGGCTTCCCTCATAAGCTACTTTGATAATGACCCTTGGTTGGTGTTTTAATTTGGGTTAATACCACGAAAAACCCCAAACTGGTACACCCGTGACAAATTTACCCCAAACTATTTTTTTGACCACAAAAAACCCCAAATTGGTACGCCTGTGACAAATTTACCCCTAACTATTTTTTGACCATAAAAAACCCTAAATTGTACATTTGTGACAAATTTACCCAAAATTAATTTTTTTTTATCACAAAAAACCCCAAACAATTATATCTATGACAAATTTACCCTTTATTAAATTGGATCAGTACCATAAAAAATCCTAAATTGATAAAATCTGGTGATAAACAAAGGGTAAAAATTCTAAATGGTATACCCGTGAAGTGCCACATGCCATCCAATTAAGCAATTCGACGTTAAATTTAACAAAAATAACGGAGGATAAATTTGTCAAAAATATATAGTTTGGGGTAAATTTGTCACAAGTGTACCAATTTGGGGGTTTTTGGAGATCAAAAAAAATAGTTTGGGGTAAATTTATCACGGGTGTACCAATTTGGGGTTTTTCGTGGTCAAAAAAATAGTTTGGGGTAAATTTGTCACGGAGCGTACAGTTTGGGGTTTTCGTGGTATTAACCCTTTTAATTTTATTGGTCCACCTCAAAGTTAGCTATATTAGATTCATGGATTAGACCACTTATTTCATTATTTGATTGGTCCACTTAGCATTCTAGATTTCTTAGGTTTCTCGACTAGGTATTTATCGCTATTTAATTGGTTTCATTTGTAAGGTCATTAATAACACCATTGAAAATGACATTTAAACTTATCCTTTAGAGCTAGGTATCCCATTCTAATTTGTCCACATGTTGAGGCTATCATCCTCAGTGTCATTATATTCTTAGGTTAGGTGTGTATCATTGTTTCATTGGTCCACTTATTTGGTCATTAATGATATCTTATTTATCCATTAAGCTTGAAAATGACATTCATCCTTATCTCTTAAGATTTGAAAATGACATCTATACTATTCTAAAGTTGATAATATCCTTATCCTTTTGATAATGATATCTATCCTTATCTCTAAGGTTTGAAAATAACATATATTCTTATTCTTATCCAATTGACTTGCATTGACTTATGTGTTCTTATCTAAATGACTTGCGATTAACTTACTTTTTTTTTATTACGATTGACAACCACGGGCATCGAGACGGGGGCAGCTTGGTGGCACAATGCGGCAGTTAACATCAGCCAGCTAGGTGGTCAGCCTTACGTCGCCCTGGCTGGTGTGTTAGCATGGAGCTGGCTGGGCACGTCCAGCCCTTGCTAGTCGCTCGCCCAGCACCACCGCATTGATTAAGACTATTCAGCCACGCGATGGCCGGAAGGTAACGCGTGGGTCCTGCCTGGATCGTTTCGTTTTTGCTTATCTTTGCTCGTTTTCTAGTAAATCTTGCAAAAATTCGTTAGTTTAAAGGTTAATTTATCCCTATCTAACTGAGATTCAATAGCTTCTCCTTGGCTAAAACTGGGGATGTTACAAAATTAGACTTTGAAAACGAATTAGGCTATGAAAATGATTCATACAAAAAAAAGTGAATTAGATTTAGAAAACTCTTTGAAAGCAATTTAAACTCTGAGAACAGTTCAGACTCAAGAAATAGTTTTAGACTCTGAGAACAGTTTAGACTCAAAAAGCAATTTCAGCCTCCATAAACTATTCAGACCCATTAAACGTGTTTAGATGTAGAGAATAAGTTCAAAAGAAGAAAACAAGTTCAGAATTGGAAACTCATTATACGCAGTAGGTGTCGAAAACCTATCAAGCTTTGGAAACGACTCATGCTTTTAAAACATCAGATAGAGTAAGGTATGAAAACTATGCTGATGCAGAAAAAATTTCAGACTTTGGAAACACATCAATTCAATAAGCTAATGGTTCAAATGGAGAAAACGTACTCGAGCTTTGAAAAAATATTTGTCAAACGTGTAAACACTCATCAAGGTAACATCAATCACGACCACATACCACATACCACAATTGAACAGAGTTCTTATTTGTCAAATCACTACAATTATGGTCATGCACACCGATCACCAAGTCCGAAGTGCTAAATAGACTAGGCTAACTTAATGCCTAGAAACTTCACTTACCTTAGACCTAGCTCAAACAACCAAACTCTCATCATCTTGATTTCCCTCTTTGCTTCTCAGATTCAGAAGTAAAACAAAGTTTTCCTTCTAAAGCTTCAAGGCAAGAAAGGTCTTTTGGCGAATGTAAGAATTTGATTCTGAATTACCCAATTCATCATAACGATTTTAAGTAAAGATTATAAGTGGCAACGTCTTACTCAATCTTTTTCCAAATGGAGGGAGACTTGGTGACTAATGGGTTAAGGCAATGACACCTTAATCTCTTAGGTGTCAATTGGCATAAGTCTTCACCTTGAAAGAGGGACACATGATTTACAGGTGGCTTATGACGAAATAATCAATTAGAGAGCAATTGTTCTTCTTTGGCCACGTAAGGTTGTCTTCACCTCAAGAAGACAACTACTCATTCCCTATAGAATTAGAAGGAGACATGTGTCTTGCGTGTTTTCTCAAAGAGGACATCTGGGTGTTAGGTGGGTTAAGAAAATTATGGTTGGAATGAAGCCTTCACTTACACATAAGCAAGGGGGCCTTCATTAGAAGAATTGCATCATTACAAAAATCAAAATAAGAGATTCCTAACTTCATAAGTTCACCAAAATTATTTGTAAATAACACCGGATATTAGAAAAAACATCGACTTAGTAAATATAGAACTCAAAAATCTTAGAAATATGTCTCGGAGATTGTCCATCCTCATTGACGTCCAAGATGACACTAAATTAATCAACATCACCGCACACGCCGACATTTGTCAATATAATTTTGACAATCTCCCGATTGTGGGAAAGCATCCTCCGTTTTCCGTACCTCGCAAGATTAGAAGTTTAACCGTATTTCTACATGTCAACCCAAATTAGCTTTGTAACATAAATATTATTACCTTATATGGAAATTTTCGGATTGTTGAGAAAACCTTCTTGTAGATATTTGAATTCTGATAAAACTATCCATCTTTAAAAAGAATCTAGTTAATGCTTTAAAATACATTATCACAGGAATAATATGTGAATGAAAAAGCTTATACAATTCCAAACCTGGCATTTAGACTCAAGACGAAGTCATTACATATTTGTTTCTGAATAAGTGAATCATATTATTTAGATAGAGTGGGATATCACTTCTGAAGTTCCAATTTTTATCTTTGGAGATGACTTATATGAAACATCAACACAGACTTTATCAAAACTCATATTCATTGTTCTAGTCTGTTCAAATTCAAGAGACTCTTCTGCTTATGAATCATTTTAGATTATGTAATATACTCTTTCTAGATTATGAAGACCCACGTTGGCGGGTTTCCGTTTTGGCTGCAATATTTATGAAGGTTTTTAATCTTTGATTGACATGATTACTCTACAAATAGATTGGTAGAATATCCTTGATCGAAAATTTCCTTCCATGGGACAAGAAAACTTCCATAATTGAACAATTCTACTTGTAAAACTGAAAATTTAGTTGTATGAGCGATTGAATTTGACAGGTTCAGATTTTATACCAACGGCTACCAAATCTCTCTAGATACAATATCTTCTAATCAAGCTTAATGACGTCCAATCAGCGATTAAAGAGCGATTCTTTGGAGGACCTTTGTAATGGCTAGTTTAAGGTCATGAGTATAAAAGGGTATCCATTATTACTGTTGCGTAGAGTGATCAGAACTTACAATTTCAAAGTGTTCAAGTTATTCAAATTCATACACTTGTTCTTGAGAGCAAAATATTTTGTCTTTGAGAGATTTTGTAAGGGTAGTGTGATATCACTAGTAACCTTTCATTGATTTATCTAGTGAAATCCAGCCAATCGGCTATTAACATGGGAGAGTGGACATAGGCTTATCTAAGCCGAACCATCATAATCTTTGTGTGTAATTTCTTTTATCCCTAAACTCTTTATTTGTTACATACGACTGTTCAGAATTTCTTTCTAAATGTCATTCAAATTCTGAATTTATGATTCATTTTTGATTTAATTTGTTAATTTTGCTATTTAGAGCAAATATTATTCAGAATCACTTACCCACACCTCTAGGTGATATTGATGGATACAAAAATGGACGTCACGGCAGGGCCTTGCCAGATCCGACAACGTAAGCTTGACCTCGCTAGCCTTGAGCTAGTGGCTGTGGCCAATCACCAACCGTCGCCGTGGCCGGTGACTAGCAGAGAAAAAAATAATTAAAAAAATGAAAAGATTTAAAATAATTAAGAACTTTTAAATTAATTAAAAAAAGGACTATGGAGGAGTGAAGGAAATGTTTTCTTTTTTTCAAAAGAGGAAAACATTTTCCCCACTTTTGAAGGTGCTTTTTTTTTATGGGTGAAAAATGTTTTCCTTAACTAGCTTATTTTTCATGAGCCAAACGTCGGAAAATCTGAAAAACATTTTCCTAAAATTATTTTCTGCAAAACAAACAGAGTCTTAGTCCTAAATCTTTTCACATTTTGCCAATCAAGTCTATTCATGCAATTTTGGCTGAAAATCGTTGATATGAACATTGGTCGTTCTACATGAGACGACTGGCGACTTGGCACCGACATCGACATTTTTAATAATTTAAATATTTTTGCATTTTTATTAGTTTTTCATTTTCTTTTCTTTCTCTGTGCTTTTCTTCCTTTTAAATCTCTGGCCGACAATTTGCTGTCCGACCATCGCCGAGCAAAGGCGAGGGCCAACGACCTTCACCTAGTCTGAGCGAGGTGTCATGGCCCTCATTGGTCACAAGCAACGGTCATGATGCCTGTGCTGTCTGAGAGTGTGTTGCAACCTTGCCAGATCTAGGCGAGTGTATTGGGCCCTCGCCAAATCCAAGCAAAGCCACAATGCTCTTGTCCCAGGACTTGCCTATTGTCGCCCATAGTTGTAAATAAAAGAAAACAAAAAAATGAAAAAATGGATGAAGGTTTAAAAATTAGAATAATCATGAAAATGTCTGCGTCAGCGTCACTTTCGTGTCACATAGGATGGCATTCACATCGATAATTTCAGATCAAATTTAGACCGAATATAGACTCAATTGGCAAGACGTGAAAATGCATAGAATTGAATTGGAAAAATGAACAACTTCTAAGATTTAATTGGCAAAAATGCAATAAGTTAGAACTACTTGGACAATTTTCCCTATGACAGAAAGCCCTTCCTGCTGGCCTATCACGCCGAGCATGCAACTTAGGAAAGATATACACCGGCAAACGATAATTGCAGGCTCTTTGTTCACATGCAGAAGCAAGCATGGTAATTCGAGGAGAGATGAGCAAAACGTGAAGCTGTCAGTAGACAATCACATTATAAACACCTCTTCTGACCTGTTCTCGTAGGACCCGTTTCCAGGTGAATGTTACACGGAAATGATCAGAGCTAGGAACCAATGAAGCAAAGGAGCATCTTCCTGTCGTGTCGAACACCTCCCTCGTCTTCGTTGTCTTCATAATCTTCTACGTTCTGTTCAATGCCCCAATCAAGTTCCCGATTAGGGCTCTGCCCGATAACAGCTTTAAGCTCACCGAACTGCCGGCTACAACAAGCGGCGCTCCGTTCAGCCTCCTCATCGGGATTCTGACGAGGCCGAACAATTACGACCGCCGCCATTTCCTTCGGCTAGTATACGGCATCCAGTCGTCTCCTGTAGCCAAAGTAGAAGTCAAGTTTGTGTTTTGCAGCGTGACCAATCCCGAGCAGAATATATTCCTGGCGCTCGAAATCCTGAGGTTCAACGACATAATCATCCTTAATTGCACTGAGAACATGAACTACGGTAAGACCTACACGTACTTCTCCTCGCTCCCCGACATCCTTCCAAGGCACTTTGATTACATCATGAAAGCCGATGACGACGTCTACATCCGGCTGGCGCAGTTGGTGTCCTCGCTTCAGCCACTGCCAAGACAGGATTTGTACTACGGGTTCGTCCTTCCTTGCACGAGCATGAATCCGCACGAGGGGTACATGTCCGGGATGGGGTTTGTATTATCCTGGGATCTCGTTGATTGGATTGCTAATTCGGAAATCCCTAAGAATGATAGATTTGGTCCGGAGGACAAGTTGGTCGGAAGGTGGCTGAACACGGGAACAAGGCAAGGAACAGGTTCACAAGCAAACCAGCAATGTATGACTATCCAGGAACCAATGGAAGGTGCTCTCATGAGCTTGTGCCAGACACAGTGGCAGTTCATAGGCTCAAGAGATGGGATCAGTGGTTACATGTGCTTGAATTCTTCAATGTTACCAAAGAGCTAAATCACTCAAAACTCTATAATTTGTGAGCTTCCTTTCGCTTATTCTAGTTGTTCAGTATAGCTTATGAATATGTCAGTCGGGATTTGATTTGCCTCATGTACACCGATTAAAACAAGAGAAAAAAAGAACTTATTGAGCCTCTATCGTCTTTTATTATAATTGAGCCTGTGTTGACTTGGAGAGAGACTCTCAGTCGAAACTGATGACCTCAGCCAAGTTTATTGCGGCAAATCTTAGAGTCGCCAACAAAAGTAATGTAACACAAAACGATCCAATGCGATTAGCAAAACCTTAGCCTCCCAAAAAAGTTATGAAGCGACGCATGCAAAACCATCAATCTCAAGCGCTAGCAGATGACTTCTGTGTTTCTGCATGCTTCTGTTCTGAGGATGAGCAGCTCATGCACGCCTTACTATCCGGAGGAGGAAAATCACCCGACAGACTTATACGAAAAGTCCGCTGCTTCTCTTCATTTTCGGGAACATGGAGGAGCGCCTCCATGATTAAAATTTCCCAATCCCGAGGACGCAGAAAGGACAACCACGTGTCATCTGTAAGTATCCAGATATGGCAATCAATTTGGGTGTACAGCTTACAGATAGGATATGGCAAAATGTAACAAGAACAACGCTGCAACACACTCGTTCAATTCAAATTTTCGTAAATGAATAAATTTGGAAATGCAGCTGTTATTACCAAGATTTATACACTTGCGCTTATTATGATGTGCCTAAACTATATGCAAATCCAAAAATTGAGAAGGCCTCAATTAGGAAGGATAGCTAAAAGAGAAGCAACCACATTTCAGGAAAAGTAACGACACCTCTTTTCTTATCAGAAATAACGAAACCACACCTTGACAGGGAGACAATGAGAGTTCATTAGTCTGATAGAATATACACACCTCCATTTCTGACTGCCTTCAACTGGAAGATTGCACTGCCTTGAGGACCAGATACAGGAAATGTGCAAGAAACAGAATGCCTCTGGTGAGCAACTGCTAGAGATGCATTGTACCAGGGACCCTTCTTAATCGGTTCCCCAAGGGCATCTATGATTGCCTTGTTCTTACTTGCTTTATCCACGGCCTTACTAAATGAAATTGAGGCAAAGACCAAGGAAGTGTTAGAAAAATTTCAATGATGGGAACTGAGCAAACAAACTGATGATTAATGGTCATTACACTCCTTTACCAAAAGTTTAGCAAGAAACAAAAGAACCAGCAATTTAAGGACAGATAAGAAAAAGAATACTAACAAAATATAATTACTGCCTAGCAGCATTGAGGGCCGCTCTAAAAAGAACTTGAGCAGCTTGAGGTATAATAAGCTTGTAACTGAATAACAGAAAGCAAAATTGGCAGAAACGTGATCCACGTGAATAGCTGATCATGTATGAGCAAAGTACAATGCATCATTTGTTTACCTTGCTAAGATTTAAAGGACATTTTTGAATTTTAAAGAATAAAACTCCTACTGTTGATCCTGTCAACAGGGTTTGCACTTCTGCGTTTAGGGATAGCATTTGCTGCAAGTATTCTCATAGACTCAATTTTTGGCTCCCAAGTGAAGTTTGACGACCATATTTATGATTCTAGATGAAATTACTCACACATGTCGTCTAGTTACAAGAAAATTGGTCAAGATTCATTTGACCCATTAATTTCTTCCGAAAATGGATCTCTCAGCGAAGCTGGATGTTGAGGGATTAGTGTTTGTACTCAAGCATCACACACGGAATCCCTGATCACAATTTTACAATTGAGATCATGTGAGACTTGACAGGATTTATTTTAGGGAGTTCAAGGACTTGACTTCCTAATTGAATTGTTTGTGGATTGAACTGCACATGTTCCCAAATTTAGGACCTACAAAGAAAGAAAAGGTCATGGAAAACGTCTATTCACTTTTAACCAGTTCGCATAGCCTTAAAGTGAAGGGTGAGGTTATTATGAGTATTTGTTAACTATTTATTGTATAATACCTTCTTTGGATTTGCCAAAAATTTCGGAGTTCGAGAGTTTTTCCCAGTCAGCAATTGGTTTCAAAAGCTAGCCCTTGCATTGATCAGCTTTCTGTTATTCTGCTTCATCAACTTTCCTAACAAGGCTATACCATAGGTTGTATCAGTTAATATATACCTCGGCAATCATAGAACCTGGTCATTTAAATCAGGAGTGTATTTTTGGTTGCTTCGTGCACTTGCAATGCAAAGATATTGCAATCAACTTCCTAGTTAAAGCTACACAAGATATATATGCTTACAGGATCAAATGTTCGATATTATCTATAGATGTAGGAGGTCTCATGCAATTTACACTAATAATTATCCACACCAAGCATGGAAACAAACGATTTGAGTCGAGATCATTAGTGAAAATGCATAATAACTGAAAAGCATCGAGCCTTAACAAATTGGTGCGCCACCCAGGAAATCTTTTAAGCACAGGCTCCCAGTATATTCTCTTTTGGGTATGTAAAGTATAAAAGACACTTCTCAAGTAGAGCCACATTAGCCATGAGAGTTTACAAAGTTAAGCATATGAAAGGCAACCAAGTTCTCCAACCTAGTCCATATCTTTCAGGCTCAATCTTCACTAAGCACTACATTACAACCATGTCCCCATGCTAACTCAAATAATCAAATTTCCCCATGCTCCAGCAGCTCCACATTACTTGTTAACGTCAAGAAGTTTAACCCAACAATTGCTACAAAACCAATGAGAAACTACCTGCTACAGTCATGATAGATAACAAGATCGTCAAGAGCGCTCAAAGCAACACCGCCCGTCACTGTAATCAGCACGAACGACACGGCCTTTCGTACGAAACCGCTTTTGCCCTCATTCGAAGGCTGCGCAGAACTGCGAAAACGCCAGCATCAAGTATGTAAGCCAGCCAATTTTACAGCAATAATCCTTCGCTTTCTAAATCAACCAATGCATCGAAACAGCACGAACAGCCAATTTATGCAGTAGAACTCTGAATGAATGACACTAAATCAAATGGCCAGACAAAAGACCCATCGAACCTGGAGTATAGGAATTTCGGCGTATCCTTCGCAGCGGAAACTATCCTTCTCGACAGCATTTCTCACTCTCCGTCCGTATCCCTCGCTCCGACGGCGGAATTCTCGTCGGAGCGGCAGACTAACCGTCCAGATAAAGCAGGAAGATTCTCCGACAACCTGGTTGAGGAATTTCATCAAACAGTTAGGCTCATCACCTAAATTGAACCACTATACGTACTGAAAGCAAACCAGGAACGACAATCTGTGCTAGAGAGAGAGACCTTGAGGTTTTGTTGGGGGTGGGGGGTGCTGTGGCGTCGTCGCTGCCTGCTCTGTGCGGGGAAAGAGGAAGAGCAGTTGAACTTCGTAAAGAACGAGACATTTCATATTGACCCCAAATTTGCTAATTAGTGTCAATTTGCCCCAACGTTTTGGTAAATATTCTTCCGAGGCCATATTTTCTTGACTAAACTCGGCCCGTTGTTTCCGCAATCTCATTCGAGCCGTTTTACTCGGCAAGATTACGTATCTTTGTAAACCTTATACGTTTATGTCCTAAATACACACTGTCATAATTGCATTGCGTCTTGAAATTCATTTTTACCCTTGGCTTTTCGAACATGCGGACGATAATTTCGAGTTACATAAATCCAATTTGAAGAATATGATAGCTTAAAGTTGGCACTCAAATGACATCCGACTAAAAAGCCCTTTTGTGCCGATCGATTCTAGGTGTTTTGCCTTCCTCAGAGCTTGAAGAGAAAACACGGTGCCTCTCCAATACACTAAGGACAGCCCTCGACGTGGATAGCTCCGTCGTCCACTCTCTTTTCTTGGCTCTAAGTCTCGATCCCGTGGTTAGTCGATCTCTCCATCCGTGCATGTGTCATCTTTCTTCCCCTCTTCTTGGCTTCAATCTCATCTTTGTTTCCCGTTGCCGCCGCCGTGGACGAAGACGGCCAGCCTCGAACTTGGCCACAC
This sequence comes from Psidium friedrichsthalianum, assembly GCA_019149425.1. Taxonomy (NCBI): domain Eukaryota; kingdom Viridiplantae; phylum Streptophyta; class Magnoliopsida; order Myrtales; family Myrtaceae; genus Psidium; species Psidium friedrichsthalianum. Next base: position 13,354 of record JAGVVM010009470.1, read on the forward strand.
TTGACTAGGCCTCACTCAGCGCTATCGATTAGGGCTAGAAATTGAGCATGAGTGTTGCGTGATCGTAGGCGAGCAAGATTGAATAAGACAAAAGAAAAACAAAATAGAAGCCTCGGCAAAGTGAGTTAAGCCACATCTAGAGCAAGGATT
>JAGVVM010009471.1:0-12055 GCA_019149425.1 Psidium friedrichsthalianum
GGATCTACTAAAATTGAGAGAACATTGAGGTCTTTTTAACAGTTCGAACACAGGACATAGCTTTCCTAGAATATGCCACTGTACCCTATGAATTCCTGGAAATAGACTAATCAGTATTTGTTTGCATTCATCGATCATGATGAAAGCAAATAGAACACTCATGAGGATACCATCCTATCACATTCCTCTCCATGCCCGTCTCTTGTGGCCTAAATGCTTATAAAAGCCTCATTTGACGCCACTCCACAAGAAGAACACTTTCAATAGCCATGGCAATGAGGCTTAGGAGAGTTTGCACAGTCAAAATCACATAGTGTGGGAAATTAAATGGACGCACACTAGATACTTTCATCGTTCTTACAAAGAAGTGATTGCAGGGTGTGCTAACAGCATAATAAATGCCAAGTAAAACAGATATGAGGGCTCCATGGTTTGCCTGTAAAAATGAAGTTGTAGACCAGATTATGACTTATTTTTTCTGTGCCCTTTTCACTTATTTTCAAGAAGGAAATGCTCGGAGTTCAAATTACCCAACGATTACTTCCTTTGAGTACTTGTATTAACCACACCATTCTGTGAAAAAGAAATATAATCACATTTCTAATATCCGAAGGTTCCAATCCATTCTAGACCTGAGCAACTGCCAATCCTAACTCCTCTACGTTCTTCACAACCCACTTTGTTTCAAATACCGTCTCAATTCATCTTATTTCATCACATCAGGATGTGATAGGATTCACTGCAAACACCCCCAATGGGCACAAGGGAACAGAATATAGAATGCACGTAGCTTCTTCAATCTCCACATTGGCGATGACTGTCAACCAAACATATACATGGATATGTTTCGTCCTTCACCCTCTGACAACCCATTAAGCTCGGGATATAAAGTAGTCTCACCTATGCCAAGATGATAGTAGCAAGCAGCAAACTGAAAGGGAGTCTAGAGTCTACACAACACCCAACTACCTAAAGGAGGACCATCTGGATAATTCCACTGAGATAGTAACAAGAAGAAAAGTCAAAACTAGATATGCAAGATGATGTCCGAGATTATGCTATCAGGGACTCCTCCACATTGAAACCCAACTAAAACCTTCAAATTATCCTAACTAAGGGCTGTAGGAAAAAAAAAAAGGGCATGTGACTGTTCTCCTAATGGATAACAACCCCCACCAAAATGAAAAAACTATATGTTCAGAAATAAGATGAATAACATGGATAGCTCCATGTTAAAAAAAAAATGAAGGAAAAGAAAGATGAAGAAGAAAATGAAGGAGAAGCATCACTTCCCCTTTCATCACATTACAAACGTGGTCATAGTGATCTATGATTTCTGAGGAAAAGAAGTTAAATGACCTAGTGAGATCAGCATGATCTCGTTTTTTTCTTTTTTCTTTTGGGGAGGGGGACCTCTAGATTAGTCAAAAAGAATAAACAAGCCTATTCTTGACATTAACAAATCCTTTGAGATGAAATTTGTTATCGCAGACAAAACTTTTGCAGTTTGCATCCAGTAGAAAATCATCTATATGGATAACAACTAGAAAAAGTTCCATGATTAACTCCCAGCATAACTTATATTCAGTTCATATTAAAGACTCCCGAGTATTAAAAAAAAAAAAACTTGCAAATTTTGATCGTAGTTCATGGGCAACTCAATTTCTGTGGAAAAACCAAATCTATGGACAAGTATCACTCCACATCATTTTGTTTTCTGAAAGCAGTAGAGCAATATCAAGTAACACAATTGATAGTATGTTTACAGCAAAAAATAAAAGCCTGAACAATTTGAAAAACCAGTAAAACCTAACAACGTCGATCTTAATGTTTTCAAGAAAAGTATCAGAAGGTCGATTATACGGATATGATATCATACGGAGTGCTTCCAAGTTGGCAGCTGAGGCCAGAAAGGAATTTCAATGTGTGCCCAAATAGGAAATATCCTGCCCAGACATGTCCAGCCCTTGTTCACCATCTAATCTTTCATAAAGCTCTACACCTGGATTTGTCCTGCTTATCTTTGGATCCAATAGGATGTGATGATCACATCAACCCCAACATATGGGCCCTCCAACCATCATTTGTATAAAATAACCTAATCTGACACGAACTCTAAAACTCAAAATTGCAGTTAAAGAAAACAACCAAAAAAGAAAAGGATGAAAGACAACCTCCGGTGCCATCCAGAATGCAGTGCCCTTGCAAGATCTGACATCATTTAGTGGGGTTGCCTGAGGCAGGAGAAGAAAAAGGATTACCCAGTGGTGTTAGCTGACTGGACATCTATGGTACCGAGTGTCATCACATACAAATAAAGCGATAATTACCTTTGCTAATCCAAAATCTGCAAGTTTCACAATTCCATTTGCATGGACCAAAATGTTTGCACATTTGATGTCCCTTAAGCACAAGAATGAATAAGACGAGGCACCAAACAGGTAATATAATTATTTAAAACAAGGAATGGCAACTGACGACCACTGAAAGTGAATCAGACTCATCAATGATTGAACAACGGTAAAAGCAAGAGAGGAGAGTTAAAGACACGAAATAATACTAGTGCAGATAAAAATACGAAAGCAAAATAAAGGAGACAAGGTTAAGGGAAACTCATAGTATTGCCATACAAAACTCCAAATTTTCCAAGTATTTCGCACTGTAAGATCAAACAACTTCACAATGCTTTGTGCATTACTTCAGAGTCAAGTGACCCAGATTATGGGGCTTTAAGTCAACAAAAAGTGTCCTTAACCAAATGCTCAATTGTTGATTAAAAAAAATGCTCAATCAAAGTAGCAAAAGAGGAGATCAATCCAACTGGAAAGAGAAGTAACATCAGTGCATGACACAACAGGGAATAACTAAGCAGAAATATGTGCACCAGCACCCCTAGATATTTTTCCAACCAAAAGGCAGTTATGGTGCGATAACAAAATGTGATAGAAGACAATCTAGAGAAACCTATGTAGATCGAATCAAGGTTTTCTTGGACCTCTCACCTGAAGATAAAGCAACATTAATTACACTGTGGAACACACGCCACAGAAACAATATGGAAAAAAATTTCTTTGAGTAAGACATATAAGAAAATTAAAAAAGTTTCTGTTGGAGCAGGAAACCCAATGTCTGCACAAAGAACGTAGAGGTCATACAGATACTGCTACAAAAAAAAAAAGGCGGCAGTAGGACATTGGTAATGCAGATATACCGTACCAACAGGGGCCACTAAGAGCACCCAAAATCAAGGATCTGGCACTAATAACACTACAGGAATTAGGCACACTAACATTGAAGGAGCTTATAAAGGAAAATGCATACGGCATGTCTCACCTGTGGACCACATTGCGATCGTGAAGATACTTTAGACTGCTTAAGATCTGTCTTGCGTATGAAGAAACTTGAGAATCTCTGAGGTGATATGTTTGATAGAGATTTGCAAGGGAACCTTTCGTCATGAGCTCAAGAAAAATATATAAATTGGAATCATCCTGTTCACGCATGTGTTGATTTGTAAGGATGCAAAGATTCACTTGCTAAAAGACACGTCAATGACATAATGAGAAAGAAAGTTGTACCTTTGCTGTGCCGAAAAAACGGACTATGTTCTCATGTTCAAACTGACTTAGAAGAGCAATCTCCTGAAAATCAAGCACCGGATGAAATCCAGCAAATACTGTTACAAAACACAGTTGTGACATTTCGATCCTCTCGCAGTTACGTTGACGTTGTAGATGACATAAAGGGGAAATAATAATTACCTGTTCCAAGTACAAGATAATTTGCCTTCCCATATCTCCTTGATCCAGTAACGAGACTTCCTTTATGGCGATAAAGAATCCATCACTGTAGCGAAAGAGAGAGGATGAAGGACACTGATGAGAGGATCCTAATGTATGGATTAGAATTTGATGATAGCGTACAGAGAAAACCAAGTTTTTCTGGTATAATAAACTCTCTCAGTGAAGGGGCATAAGATAATGCTGTAGCCGTAGGAAATGCAGCCATAATAATGCCAAGTAAAGTATGCGACTCCCGATGACACCAGCAAAAAGATTGACAAGTAAAGGCTTTCTTAATGTAGAGTCCTTCATAAGAAGAAGAGACAAACCTTTGTGATATCAGTCAAATGCATCTTTTTTCGTAATTTGCCAGTTCGTGAACCTTAATGGACCAACCTTCACCTATCACTCCAGCACATTAATGTAACAGAAAAAATTTCTCTCCCCCAATCAGAGCTAGCAACACTAAGACCCATATCCTCCTTTAGCTTGCTAATAGCAACTCACCATCACCAAAAAACGAAAAACAGAAAGAAACGGAACAAATGGTTCAACAATGTCTTTTGCAAACCGAACCTTCTGCGCAGATGATCTTAGACTGGGTTATTGGCAAAAATTGTTAAGGGGGTGAGACAGCTGAATCGTGTACTTCGCTCGATATCCAAGCAACTCCTTATTTACGTTCAGCTAACGCGAATAATACAGAAATTCGGAACGTAACGTTAGAGACCTATCAAATGGTTCAGGAGCTATGCTAGCAAAACCAAGTGGTAGAATGAGGCCAGACGAGCATTTTGCACTTACTCAGTCATTCCTTCGTAGACTGATCCAATGACCCACGGCCCAGAAGCCGACCCTTGTAAAAATTTGTGGTGATTCGTCTGTATGTCCCACCTGGTAAAATATTTGTCTGTGTAGTTGTCGTACTTGAAGAGCCTACATCTTCTATCGTGAAAATGAGCAAGACGATGATGGCACTGCAGTCTCCCCAAACCATAACCAGACTCCCTTGTCCGGATCCGCTTCAACCTTTACCCTATTTGCTTCATTTACCACTTGTTTCCTCGTAAGGCCTCGAATTAGGAATCAGTTTAGATCACTTAGCTAAATTTGAAGAACGTGAGGAAGGAGTCATAACATGTGAATGAATTAGGCGACGATACACCGTAGCTTCGGCGTCGACACAAGAAGGGTGCTCACCAGATTCGCCAGCTGAGCAACAATATATCAGATCGACTTCTCAAACCGCAGCGACAGCCAGCGGGTCAAAGAAGTGTCCTCATAGATGTGTAGAGATAGAGCAGCGAGAAGACGAACCGGCGATCAAGCCCCTCTTCGTCTGGGGGGTTCCATTCCCTCTCGGTCGCTTCCTCCCTCGACGCAAGGTGATAATCCGTCCGAACGAAAAGCAACCGCAAAAGATGGTATTGCTACTGGCTCATTGCTAGATTAACAGGCTAGAAGATGGCGGTGATCAGGAAACTGAAAAGGGAAACGGCGACCGACAGCGAAGCGGGCTGTCTGAAAGTCAAATTGAATGTTCATACCCCCATATCCAAAACATGTGGACCGAGTGTACTGCTGATCTGTCAGCACATTGAACCAGAAAAGTACCATTTTTTGTTTTGTTTTACTCCATTTTATATTATCGGATGAAATAGACTTTATTTGGAGTTCTTAAATTATTTCTAGTTATTATCAAATGGTTAGAAGCATCAATATCGCCCTTGAAGGGCACTGCAATCCATCTTTTTATGTTGTTCTATTCCAAATGCATTGGGAGGCGTTAGGCATGAGCAAAAGCAATGAGTGGAAGAACAGAATTACAAAGAACATCCCAAAAGTATCGGCGCAAGTAGTTTCCAAAAATGGTTACTTCCTCCTTCCCACGTCTGGGTTTAGACCGGTTCAACGAAAAGGTTTCGTTGAACGGGTCAATATATGGTGTTCTGTCCGCCTTTTTACGAACGACAGCTTGCCCTTCTTTCAAAAGCTCATTGCGAAGTTGGGGATCGCATGGCGCTTGAAATAGTTGCTCATTCTTCTGTTTTTTCTTCTTCTTTTTTCATAGGAAAGATGAAGCACCGTTAAAGTTAGAGAAGTCACCCACAAGATTGGATTAAGGTAAAACTCCAGAAACAGGCCCCTGACCATATGATACTAAAAGCACAGTTCACAAAGCCCTGATCGGCTTCGTGTTTAAAGGAATTACATCGATCGCGACCATAAACACCGTCAAACAAACAAGCGGTGGACCGCGATAGATGATAAGTTCCTCGAGCTGGTTTTTTAGGATTAGACGCACAAACATGATAAAATAAAAAGTGCCTGCAAGAAGGAGAAATTCTGCTTCGACCTTTTCTTCTGTCTCTCATTTACTGACCTTTCTGCCTTGGGCAGTCCCTGCACGCTCCGCTTATTTATTTGGATCTAGCCCGAACGAGGAAAAGCTAGTGCACGTGTATCTCTCCACAAGTTGTATGGGCCGGACTGGGCCGACCCGAGTCAGAGAAGCCTACATTGTCAATTGTGAATTACGCGGACCAAATGAACGGGGTAGGCCTATTTGGCGCATGCTCCCCCGTGCGAATGGATGTATAATCTGTTGACACCAAAAATAGTTCGCATGTCGACCACGTGCCTAAAGCATAAGAGAATGAGTCGACAAGAGAAAATGTCACATGCTTATCGACGATGGGACTAGTAATGCCATGTGTCCAATCGTCGGAATACAACGATAGAATGGAAACAACTATTGATTCTGGCGCCAACAATAGTGATGCCACCAGGAATTTAAAACATCTTTTGAGACACTATAAGTTTTATAAATAGTCTTCCGTTGGAACATTTGACGGAAGAATAATCATCGACAGTTATGTAAGCCTTATACAACCGCCTGAAGACCTAGTCGTGGAATCATGATAAGTGAGAGACGTGAGCATAATGATAAAGCAAAAAAAGAAAAGATTCAATTTGCTACAAGCCATCAATGGGCTATCCACAGTTACAGACTCGTTATATATGGTAGAAGTAATTGCCAAGGACTGTCAACTAGTTCCATGAAAAGTAGCAAGCACGATAAGGACCTTTGAAAGTTGCAACTGTCAAAGAGCACTTAGTTATTCAACTATTATAAATATTATCAAGCATCCACCGTGAGGCCCCTAACAAATAAACAATTTATCTTTAACTTTACTTTCTGATTGCACTTTAATCCCTTAGCTATAAATTCCAGATTCTCGTTATCGAGTCAAATTCTAAGCTTTTATCTTATCAGAGACGCTTTGCCTCGAATTAAAACTCAATGTAGTGTCGAAATACTGAGGGTTCATTCATTGAGTCAACTCCGTTGAAGATGTGTTTAGGTTCATTTGTAAATATTGTACTTCTCAAGCCTTTCTGTCAAGTCAAGCTCCAACTCGATTCGCGTTGTATAATTTAAGAAAGTTTCATCGTTGATTTCTTGATTATTTGGATTACTCTTGTCGGAATCACTGTTGAACCCTTCTCACATATTTAAAAATCGAAGAACTATTTCGGCGAAAGATATTTCAATTGCAGGAGAAATTTGGCAAAACAATATCATGTTGTCAAAATATTGAATTACAACTTGAAATTTCAACCCCTCCCATAGAGTTTAATTGGTTCACCTATTTCCGAGTTTCGCTTTCATGTAATTTGGGGGTGAACAACAAGTCCTGTTTGGCCCGGAATCCGACAGGGCCAGTCTTATCAGTTCGATTCTGATCGAGAATCTAGAAGATCAGTTTGGTTTCAATTAAATAAACATTCACATGACCAATGGACCAAGCCGCTTTTTTATTTAATAGTTGCATTTTATACACTAGACTTGAATTTATGGTTTTACCAAAAAAAAAATGAGAAAATGTAGTCAATTCCAGTTCTATCTGAACCAACTGTTCTTGATTCCTAAACCAACCGATTCGGTCCTGGTTCCGATTTTTTCAAATTGGGAATCACACGATCGATTTCAAGTTTTAGTCGGCAACTGTTAATTCTAGACAAACCCTCCTGCTTTTTCTAAAATATTACTACTGAGATCGTTAAATTTTCTTGCAAAAAATGTCACTCGAGGAGTTATGACATGATATTAATTGCTTAATTGTAAAAATGATAAGATAGCAAATGGACCAAACTTACAAGAGGCTCCGTTTATTTTGCTAAAAAAATAGACTTTAGATATGTTTTTTTTTAAGAATGATGCTTGTATCATTTAAACATAATTAGCAAATAAAAATATTTTCATTACTAACAACAATATATGTCTAAACTATTTTGTAAACTATCAAAATATTTTCGTTTATTCCTTTTTATAAGCGATTGTTATTTGAAAAAATCATTCATTTTTAGCGAAATTAACGGAATTTTAGACTCAACTGCGTGTTTTGAACTTCCTTGGTAAAATTACCATAAAAGTCCTAAACCTACTGCAATTGTACAATTCAATCCTAATTTTTTTTTTGTCAATTTATTTTCTAAACTTTTGCAATTTCTATTAATTCAATCCATCTTGCTGATGCCAAAGTGGATGTTTTAATAAATTTTTAATGGTTTTTTTCTTTTCTTTAGTTATTTTTTCTGGACTTAGGTTGTTGAGGCATCCCAACCCTAAGTCTAGAAAAAAAAAGAAAATAAATTAAAAGGAAAGAAAAATTATAAGAAAATTCAAAAATTATTTATAATATTATTTTAAAAAAATCCACGTCAACGCCAGCTGATTAAAATTTGGCCGGATTGACTCAATTAACACAAATATAAAGGTTTACGATTGAATGGTAAAAAAAAGGTTTACAATTTAATTAACACAATTGTAATAAATTTATGACTTTTTTGGATAATTTTTCCAAACTTTGCCGACATTAATGACTTTAGTGACATACACGGGTTATCTATGTGCATACCACTATTTTTAGTGGATTGACCGACTTACTTATTAAGCAAAATTCATATAATGCTCCCAAGAAATATTCACAACTTAACCATTAACAAATATAGTGGTTTCCGATCCAAAATAAAATAAATAAATAAAACAAATATAGTGGCACGCTAAACATTCGATTTTCACTTTTTGGCAAAAACGGAGTCCCGTTGAGATTATAATAAGGCTGCGTATGGTAACAATTCTGATCCCAAAAACGATTCTGATCAAAATGACTTTTTCTGATTCTGTTTCTGGATGAGTTTTGGAGAACCAGAAACGCGTTTTTGATAATGCACAAAATTTATATTTGAAAAACTGTTTTTCTTTCTTAATTTTTTTTCATTTAAGTCAAATAAATATAATGAATTTGTAAAATTTCATCCTAAATGAAGGCTAATTTCAAATGCACACTAAAATAATTAAAATACAATTATTTTTTTAGCCTGTCATAATGAAACACAAATTTTAATACATGATGTTTGAAGTTCGATTAAAAAATGGGACACATTTCCATATTAAAACTCATCTAGAAAATTTAGGCCTCAATTTATGAAAATGAGGTCAAACTAGCATAATCTAAGCTTTTCTATTTTTAGGAAATTTCTAATTTTTTTGTGATTTTTTAAAAAAAATTTCAATTTTTTTCCAAATTTTTTATTTTTATTTTTATTAGGTTGAGAGAAAAGTGACGAAAAACTGAAAGGGAAAAAGTGAAAGATGTGATATTTCATTATGTTTGTGATTGTTCAAAAGTGATTCTTTTTTCAGAACCAACTTTTTTTTTGTCTGGATTTTACTCTAAACCTGATTTCTGGGAACACAATCAGAATCAGAATTAATTTGGGTTACCAAACATGATTCTCATTCTTTAATGTTCCAGGGAACCGAATCAGAGAATGAGAATGGTTACATACGCAGCCTAAATACTTCCAATTTTCTCATTAACTGCGGAAAAGTAGAAGACAAAAAATCGTTGAATTGCCAACACTGGGCATTTCCTTATCCTAATTAACTTTGCATAATCATTATATTGTCAACGACTACATATCCAAGCTAAACTCATCAGTCATGAGTACGAAAATTCATGGGAAAATTTCCAAAAAGTCTTAAACACTATTGCCAAATTTACTTTTATTTTTTTCAATTGAGTCATAAATATTTTCACATTTTGCCAGTTGAGTTCATCCGCTAAATTTGGACCAGAAATCATTAACGTAGATGCCGGTTGTTCTTACACAGTGCATCCAGTATTAACATAGGCTTCTAAATATTATTTGAATGTATTTTTATTTCTTTTTATCTTTTTTAAGCGGCTAGCAAGGGTCATCGATCCCTCGCTAGCCATTGGGCTAGGTTTATTAGGCCCTCGCTGATCACGGGGGAGGGATAGCAACCCTCGGTTGGGGCCGGTGAGGGCGTCGAGGCCCTTGCTAGCCACTTCCCAAAAAAAAAGGGAAAAGGAAAATAAATACAAAGTTTGAAAACATATAAAAATATTAAAAATTTCCACGGTAGAGCCGACCGTGCCACAAGGACAAATGGCATCCAATAAGAGATTTTCCTACCAAATTGTTGAAATGAACTCAATTGGCACCCATTAAAATACTTAGGACTCCAATTTGAAAAATAAACAAAGTTTTATGGCTGAAATTGACAAAAATGCAATAGTTTAGACTTTTTGGACAATTTTTTTTCTAAATTCTTTAATCAAATGAACATATTATTTAGTCTTACTTTGCGAAACTAATTATTATATATAGTTACAACTTAAACAAAGGCATATTTAATCAGGTGCTTGCCATGTGGCAATTAACTTTGTTTCTATGATGTCGAGTGTGTTGCCGTGCCATATGGTCCGTAATTCCCAAAACGTCAAATGCAATTAAATTCTAAATTTAAGATTTAAATGTTATAAAGAGAGTAGCTTGATACTTTCAAATGTATTCGACCAATATAAATTGATAAGATAAAGATAAAAATATCTTGACATAAGGTTCGATTAATTTGAAATCAAGTGAAAAATGAGACTTATATCTATTACATGAGTAGCTATTGTTTTTGTTGGGTTAGAACAAGTATAATCTTTGTAAATGCAGTTTTTACCATTCACCGTAACATTAAATAATAATGATTAGAAGACAACTATTTCATTACTTGAATGAATTTCACTCAATATCACAAGTTAAACCATTTCACTACGATTGTTTATGTGAAAACAGGCATGTTTACATTCCATTACTCCTGTTAACTTTTTAAGATGCACTTCTCTGACGTGATGTAAGTTATACATCATATGAAGCAAGATTTTAGCAAAAAGTGAAAAAAATTAACTTAGTTTTTTAATATGTAAGTTATATGCCCCACGATGCTTATGGTTGGTAGACCCTCTTTCTAATATTTCCACCAATATTTCGCAAACAACTTAACCATAATCTTTCTGATGCCTTTCAAGTCAGTAAGTTAATTTCTTTTTTGCATTCTTCTGTAGTTTAACTTATAAAAAAAAAAATATCATTTTCAAGTATTCGTGCATAATGATAGGTCCAGTGCATTCGTGAAAAACGCACAAGTGTTTAGATCACAACATAAAATCAGTTATATACTGGGGCGACGCCGAAAAAAAATAGCAATTGTTGGAATAGAGCTCATGACACTCATACGTTCCATCCTTTTCCCCATGCCTGTTTAGCAAAATTTTTGAAAGCTTACTTTCATTTGATCAACTTACACATCGGTTGTCTTTTTTTCCTTACCCTACAATCAGTTACGATCCTATTCCACGACCAAATTATCGGCATGGGAAAGTATATTTATCGAGCCTATGCTCGAAGAAGCGCTCTAACGTCACATACCTGAATCGGGGACAGGTATGTGTGGTTATAAACGTTTAAAAGCTTTATATGAAAGGTGCAGGCTTTTATTTATTACCAAAGATGTTATTTCCTTTTTTTGTGGGGTCCTAGCATGATTAAACGCATTAAGCATAATTTATTTGCAGTTATCTCCCGAAAAATAACGCCGCTTGGTCGTTCATTTAATGAAACCTAAACATACACAGAATCTCTCTCTCTCTCTCTCACTTGCGCGGCGTGTGCTACCTGACTTGAACCCCACCGCAACAAGAAGCCTCCCTTGTCTCTCAGCCGCTACGCCAGCTCGCCGAATCGATATCTGGTCATCAATCCCTTCATCGAATCCTGCACTCTTCATTCTCGAATGCCTACACACCGATTCCCTTCCAACCACCACTCTCCTCGCGCCGCGCCGGCGGCGGCTAGCCCCCGCTTACGCCAAACTGCCCTCCCTTCCCCGTGGGCGCAGGTCGTCGCGG
>JAGVVM010009472.1:0-15993 GCA_019149425.1 Psidium friedrichsthalianum
TTCCCCACCCCCTCCCCTCTCTAACTATGAAAACTGTTCTGGTTTCTGACAATTATCCATGTCTAGGGATCTGCAGTGACATATCAAGATAGCGATGATAAATATTCCACTTCAGTAATATTGGAGTTGAAAATTTGATTCTAGCTCTCTGTGGGAGGACAAAATTTTCACATGCTGGAGGGTCGGGTGTCGAATTTCTGTTGCAGGTTTTGTTATCTGTATATGCTTTCTTTCTTCTTAAAAGGTGGAGTTCATTGCATCTTGTATTTGGAGAGATAAATGGAGAATGACCACACAGGATGAGAGAGTGGACATTCTGTGGTCATAACATGAAATACTGGCTGTGAATATCTAGCTTTCACTTGCTTGCTTTTACTATGAATGATAAACTTGTATATGGAAAGAAGTATTCATTTATACATATATTAAAGGTTTTTATAACAACGTGGTAAAACTTCCATTTTTGTCTTTCATGAGAAAGATGTTAAAAGCAGTATGTCGTATTTATAATCATGGAGTACGGGACAATTCTGATGTTCCGAAGCTGAGAAATTCTTGGAGCTTTGACTATCTATCTTTTCAAGAAAAGATTTTGGGCTTGTGAGCCGATACATATGACCTATCAAATTTGATATCAAACCATAAGAATGTGAGCAATAAAATAAATTGCAAGCCCAATTAAATCTTAAAGGATAGACAAGACTAAAGGTATTTGCAGTTTGTCAAGATCTTTCTTTTCTCTTCTCTTGCGACACCAAGATCAAATAATTTGAGTTTTGAGTAAACAATGGAAGGACATGCTACTGACTGTGAATTTCGAAGTTTGTGGAATGTTTTCATTTCTTGTTAGTGGAATAATCTTACTTTATTGATGAGAATAAAGAGGTATATATACATACTCAAAAATACCCCTGAAGACATTATAACCCTTTTTATCTTAACACTTCTCCCTCAAGCTGGAACATGAATATCGAGCATGCCCAGCTTGTTACAAATCTACTCAATACTAATACTCCCTAGAGATTTGGTGAAAATATCAGCTTAGTCGTTCACCGGTACTAACATAACTAGTAGAAATGACTCTAGCTTGAAGTTTCTCACGAACAAAGTGGCAATCAACTTCGATATGCTTGGTACGCTCATGGAATTACTAGATTGAAAGCAATATGGACTGCCACTAGATTATCACACCGTTACAACTCCATTGGCGCAGGGTCTTTAAATCCAAGTTCAACTAATAAATGAACGCGTCCAGACTAGCCTCACAGGTAGCTTGAGCCATAGCTCTGTAATTTTTGTCTGCACTTGATCTAGCCACAAAACTTTGCTTTTCCTTTCCAAGTACTAGGTTGCCTTCTACAAAGGTACAAATTCCGATTGTAGACCTCCCTATTTCGGAGATCCTGGTTAATCACCATTGAAAATCCTTCCACCCTTTTTGACCATGTCCGATAATGAGATCACGATGGAGCTTCTTCAAGTATCCAAAATTCTGATTACAGCATCCAATGTGAGGACGGGGAAGAAGCCATAGATTGACTCGCAACACTCACCGGAAAGGGAAATTCAGGTCTAGTGATAGTTAGATATTTAATTTTTCACAAGTTTTTGAACCTGTTCTGGATCATCTAACAGCTCACCATCCTCTGCACCATTTCAAGCCCACTTCCATTGGTGTATCTAGGGTAGCCTTAGCATACTGTCTTTGTAAGCAAAATCCAGAACATATTTTTTGTTGTGAGATATAAATACCTTGCTCACTCGTGCCACTTCGATACCCAGAAAAATATCTGAGTAGCCCCAAATCCTTCGTATGAAAAACTACTGTTGCAGATACAGTTCAACTCTTTATCCCTAAGAATCATCTCCAGTTATAACATATCATTCTATGTTAACTACATCCTCCTGGTCAGATGTAGTTTATGTGGATGATATTGTTATAACTGAGATGATTCTGTAGGGATTAAAGAGTTGAAACTGTATCTGCAACAGTAGTTTCATACGAAGGATTTGGGGCTACTCAGATATTTTTCTGGGTATCGAAGTGGCACGAGTGAAGAAAGGTATTTATATCTCACAACAAAAATATGTTCTGGATTTGCTTACAGAGACAAGTATGCTAGGAGCTAAACCCTTAGATACACCAATGGAAGTGGGCTTGAAATTGGTGGCAGAGGATGGTGAGCTGTTAGATGATCCAGAAAAGGTATCGAAAACTTGTTGAAAAATTAAATTATCTGACTATCACCTCGACCTGATATTTCTTTCCGGTGAGTGTTGTGAGTCAATCTATGTCTTCTCCCCGTACCTCACATTGGGATGCTGTAATCAGAATTTTGAGATACTTGAAGAAAGCTCCAGGTCGTGATCTCATTTATCAGGATCATGGTCACAAAAGGGTGGAAGCATTTTCGAATGCTGATTAACCAAAGATCTCCTATAAATAGGAGGTCTACATCAGGATATTGTACCTTTGTAGGAGGCAACCTAGTATCTTGGAAGAGTAAAAGCAAAGTGTTGTGGCTAGATCAAGTGCAGAATCAGAATACAGAGCTATGGCTCAAGCTACCTGTGAGCTAGTCTGGACGCGTCAGTTATAGTTGAACTTGGATTCAAAGACCCTGCGCCAATGGAGTTATGGTGTGATAATCAGGGCAGTCCAGTCCATTGCTTCAAATCTAGTATTCCATGAGCGTACCAAGCATATCGAAGTTGATTGCCACTTTGTTCGTGAGAAACTTCAAGCTAGAGTCATTTCTACTAGTTATGTTAGTACCGTGAACAACTAGCTGATATTTTCACCAAATCTTAGGGAGTAGTAGTATTGAGTATATTTGTAACAAGCTGGGCATGCTCGATATTCATGTCCAGCTTGAGGGAGAGTGTTAAAGGATAAAAAGGGTATAATGGTCTTCAGGGGTATTTTTGATATGTATATATACTCTTTATTCTCATCAATAAAGTAAGATTATTCCACTAATAGAATGAAAAACATTCCACAAACTTCGAAAATTCACAGTCAGTAGCATGTCCTTCCATTGTTTACTCAAAACTCAAATTATTTGATCTTGGTGTCGCAAGAGAAGAGAAAAGAAAGATCTTGACAAAGTGCAAATACCTTTAGTCTTGTCTATCCCTTTTAAGATTTAATTGGACTTGCAATTTATTTTATTGCTCACATTCTTATGGTTTGATATCAAAATTTGATAGTTCATATGTATCGGCTCAACAATCCCAAAATCTTTTCTTGAAAAGATAGATAGTCAAAGCTCCAAGAATTTCTCAGCTTCGAACATCAGAATTGTCCATACTCCATGATTATAAATAGACATACTGCTTTTAACATCTTTCTCTGAAAGACAAAAAATGGAAGTGTTTACAACGTTGTTATAAAAACCTTTAATATGTATAAATGAATACTTATTTCCATACAAGTTTATCATTCATAGTAAAGCAAGCAAGTGAAACTAGATTTCACAGCAGTATTCATGTTATGACCACAGAATTGTCACTCTCTCATCTTAGGTCATTCACATTTATCCTCCAAATACAGATGAAATGAAACTCCAGCTTTTAAGAAGAAAGATAAGCATATAAACAGATAACAAAACCTGCAACAGAATTCGACACCGACCCTCCAGCATGTGAAAATTTGTCTCCCACAGAGAGCTAGAATCAAATTCAACTCCAAGTATTACTGAGTGAATATTTATCATCGCTATCTTGATTATGTCAGCTGCAGATCCCTAGAATGAGAAAATTGTCAGAAAACCAGAACAGTTTCATATTAGAGGAGGAGGAGAGGGGGGGGGGGGGGGGGGGGGGGGGAGCAGATTGACAAAGGTAGAAAAGAATAGATTCTTTACCTGACAAATTGAATGAAAAGACTGAGAAACCATTATATGAATGCTTCTTTATACCATTACAATGAAAAATAAATTAATGTAGAGAGAGTGATAGTATGCTATACCTGACAGATTGAATTTACAGCTTGCCTCTGAGCCTTTGATTTTTCTTTGCTATTTCCAAATTTTATTTTTGACAGGAAACGTTTTCTTCCCTTCAAAGTCTCCACATACCTAAACCAAAACATAGTTCAGAAAGTATATGGTTCACCTTGCCAACCAAAGGTTCAAAATATACAAAAATATCAAGGTAAGTATCATTACATCTACTGGTCAATGGGATGGAGACATCAAACCCATGAAGGAAGTGGAACCATTTTTCTTTTCCCCAAATTACAAATACCAATTGAGTACACATAAATTGAAATGGGGTGCTGGGTATAATAAGCTCATTGTTGAAGACTGCCTAGTGACACATTTGTTTACCCGATATGAAATTTAACATGTCAGGCCAAAACCATGCTCAAGTCTAGCACAGTCTCATTCACCTTTTCTCTTTATCATCTCCACAACAACCCCCCCCCCCCTCCCTTCCTTCCCCAATTAAAAAAAAAAAGGAATCAAAAAGCAGAAAATAATAACTAAATAATAAATAGTGAAAAAAGAGAAGCTTCTAAGTTAAATGTAAAACCAGTTTGAAAATGTAGACATCGGATCCAAATTCAATTGTAAACATTGGAGGTGTTAATTTATTGCCTATCTTGATTTTACTAAGGTAAGAAGGAAGACACGGTCGCTTGAAAACAAAACAGGAGAGAAGCAAGGTATCACTACCCTTTCTGACAGCAAGATGAGACTGCCTCACGAAGCCAAAGAAGCAACACCCGGAAAGCTTGTTTTAAAGCTTTGAATTTTTTCTGTGGCTTCATCAGGGGAGCAATCCAATTGTTCAGCTAAGGCCTTGGCACCCATCCCATAAATAATGCCGTATAGACCATACGTTTTGTTTGATCACGTTCATGGGAGCTAACAGCATCTTCTGTCTTCCCGTCCATCGAGCCGCTATCATTTTAAAGACATCCCCATGGGGCTTGCTCAGCAGTTCAATCAGAAAAGCGTCTTCAGAGAAATGTGCCAGCAATCGTAGTTCTATCTGAGAATAATCTGCTGTTAATAGCAACCAGTCTCCTGAAAAAGAAACCCAAGTAAAACGCGTTAGGAGGAAGTTGTTTTCTCAGCTGCGAAATCCATTGTTAACCCCAAAAAAGATTTGCGGAAAAAAATCTTAGGATGCTCAACCCCCTCAAGCTAATCTTAGCTTAGAAAGAATTTATGTGCAGACGCACCTGCACATGGTACACACAAAACAAGGAAATAAACTGCCACCAACCCAAAGAACATGATTCATGAACAACGCGTAAGGAAATCTCTCTTGAGCTGAGTGTTGTGAAAGCTAACCCACCCCCATCCCCCCTGGCACCATTTCAATCCTCCAATTTTAGAAGGAGATTCTACAGCCTGCACAATGGTCTATGTTCTAGTTTTATGACCACACTGCTCCAGTCATGGAAACCTATTCGCACTTTAAAGTCACAGGGCTTGGTATGTACTATACCAGTAGCAACAATATCACCATAATACCTCTACCAAGTAAACTTATTAGAATAGGCTCCCATGCATAGTCGTCTTGAGAAAAATTCCTACCCAAACAGGGAAACCTTTTCATATTTGTTTTAAGCTAGTTGTGACAAAAGGCAAACAAAGTTGAACATTTATACATGGAATTGCATCTTTGGTGACTTTTAATACAAAGTACACCAAACTACATTCAACATTTGTACCACTACAGTCATCGACATCGAAGTTACTTTATCCATTCAAATGGTCTCTTCAATGTACAAAATAGTAATTCAAAGACAATAATTTTCAAGACTGAATCTGCTTTGGGGATTTTGGAAGTACAGCTATGATGCATAGAGAAAGATACATCTATCTAACCATGATGAAAGCACCTTACATGAATTTAGCTTGATAGGAAATACTGAGTAGGAATGATGAAATCTCGAGCATTGATTTTGTGATGATCTGCACCATTTTCAACTGCATTCTACCTGTATTCATCTTGAATTCAAACACATGCTCAACACACTGCAAAATTTAGTTTTGATCAATGTCCCCATCCAACAAGAAAGAAGACTATCACAACAGGAGTGGAATGTAGATTAAGCCAAAACAAAACCCAGACCTGAAGATTAGGCTCTTCCATTGATAGCCGTCCGGTTGCCGTTGATGTCTGTAGCCAGTGGCCATGGAGTGTGTACTTCTGAGTACTTTTAGAAAGCCTGGAAAGGGAACAAATTGATCCAAGCGTACAGTTCCGAAGTTTTGCCAACGTTCTATGCTCTTTGATGATGGGAATAATAGGATGCTCTTCCTGTGTAAATCAATAATCATTCCATCAGAAACTTGCTCTACGTCACACTAAAATACTTATAAGACAGTTTGAAGGAAAAACTTTAAAGATGCACCTAAGGATCACATTAAACTAAATATGGGATGCAAGTCAAAGAATGGAAGAACAAGTCATCGGCAACGCAAGCGGATGACCAGTAACCGCATCCTATAAGTATACTTCACCATCAGTACGACCCAAAAATATATCTTCACTATAGCAAATGACACTAGTAGTACATGAACAACTTCTAAGCAGTCTCCACACAATTTCAAGATCAGATGAACAAGAAAGAAATAAAAAGTTATTTTTTTCCTCTGTAATACCTTAATAAATCTAAACAGTACTTGTCCGTGCTTGGATGTAGTTTTCCTTTCCCACGTACTTCGGGTACAGGCAATTTTAGATGTCCATAAAGGACATTTGCAATATCTGCAGCTGCATAGAGTGAGAATGTATCCCAGCCAATCTATAAGCTTCCTTCTCAAGATGCCTTAACTTTTGCCCCAAAATATTACGTGCCTGAAGGCACCCCTCCAGGTCAACACCTATTCCCCATAGCTCCATGTCTGCAATAACTTTGACCTGAAAACACAAGTATCAAACGGATGTCAAAAGATCCAATGAAGATCATCGCGACTAGTGAGATGATAATCAATGCCACAGATAACTCCACATCCCAATAAAGACGCCACTCAACAAGCTTAAGCTTTAAAGAACCATGCTTTGAGCATGGATTTTGGAGCAATACATAGAAAACAACAGAGAAGCAACATCTCTGGCATTAAATATTATGACTAATAAACCAAGACAAAAGCAGGTGGGGGCACACTTAAACAATCATCAAATGTTTGATCTTGTGTATATTTTTAATTAGTTGCTGGGGTGCCCGAATGGAGGTAGCCCTCCCCTTTCCCAACTTCATTTCTTGATTAATGTAATTCGAGTCAAAAGCCATTGTTATCAGAATGTAAGCACTTAGCAACGCAACTGGCTGCATCATCCTTGCACCTTTTCTTTAGCCATCTGGACATAAATAATTTACAGTCTTAAATTGCAATCTACATTTTACCTTGAACATTTCATGCGTGACACAATGCAAAACTTACCAGGGGAACTTCCATCATCATAAGTGGTTCGAATAGTTCTTCATCAATAAGTAATTTCCACAGAACAGAACATAGTGCTCTCGTCTGCGCCACCGTCGACAGCAACCATCAAGTGCAGATTTTCTCATTTGATTCTTCACCTGCCACAGGATGAGCGGCGGCAGCCACCTCAATTGGTAACCTTTTCTTGACTTCCTGTTTTCAATCAAAACAACTTCAGACATGAATTGTTAAAAAACATATCTCCGTACAAGAAATGTTCATGACATATTTCAGAGCTTTCCTGGGCAAGAGGAACAAAATCACTACTTTTATGCAATAACTCTGGTATTAGAAGTCTTACAGGAGACAAAGCTGAAATTATGAAAATGGGTCCTCCTATTACCTTTTCCAGGTTTGGACAAGAGCTCTTCACCTCATCAGGCCACAAAATCCATGCTACAACACAAATATCAATTCCATCATTCACGTTGACTGGTGGCAACACAAATATGAGTTATCTATGATTTCAGGACTCATATTTTCCCTACAAGATATGGACAACCAATTCTCTGCACAGAAACTGCGGAATTCCTGAAAACCTGAATCTGAACTTTCAAATTCCACGTAAATTTCGGACAGATTTTTTTCCCATTATACCACGGATCCTATTCCACCGTATTTTGAGCTTTCCAAACCAAGCATGCTGAAGTGAACTTTCATTTGCAGTAGATGATGTTGATTGGGCAACTGCTTTTTCTCTCAATGGCCCTCGTTAGATCCCTGGGAAGATTAACATAGTATACTGGTGAATTTTCCCAACAAACTGCTAAACCGCATATCTCAAATGGCACCACAGAATTCACCTCTTCTGTTTAGTGTAGTGGATATCAAAATAAAACCGTTGGTGGCATCCCAAAGATCCAAGAAAGTATCATTCCGCCAGGAGTATTAACTGCAGCAACAGGGCCTTTATCTGCACAATCTTATTTTGCACACTGCTTACCGATATCTGAACAGCATAATCACACGAGCATCAGTTCTCAAAGAATTTGGTTTCTGTTACCATGACTCTCTACTAGTATGGAGGTAGTCGCATCGGCATCTTGTCCACAAATAGTTGCAACGTTAGACTCATCACCAACTGCTATAGGCTCTTCAGCCGAGAAGGGAGGCACATTAGCAGCACGATAATTTGCATTTCACTAGTTAACATCACAGTTTCTGAAGCATTAATCCATCAAATGACTCATCTCCAACATATCCCTTCGAGTGTTCACAACTCTATCAGATTTCTTGCTCTCCTCTTCAACAATTGCCACGGGCAGCACATGCTCCAAGGATTTCACACCCGGCGTATTATCTAAGCTTTCAACCCCAGAGGACATTCTCACATGCCCTGTCCCAGTGATTTCCCATCATAGTTGCACAGGTCTAGAAAATTGCGTGATGTCTAACCCAAGAGACTGGAAGGCAGAGAAGGCAGCAATTCTTGCCTCCTCGGCTTTGTCTAGAACAATCTTGCGTGCCCCATTCTTTATTTTCTTGGCAACTCCTACTTGTAAGCGCCTTTGTGCTGAGCTTTCTAGTCATTTATGATAGATAAATTAGTACTAACAAACAGAAAGATAAAAATGAGTATATAAAATTTCTAAAAGCAGGACATTTTGTCCTCAACGAAAGCAACATTTGACATTCGAAAAGAAAACAAGAATCAAACATAATAAAAGAGATTTCCTACATTAATCAAGCCGTACATTACATCACATAATAAAAGTATATAAGCCCAAAGCAGAAGAACGCCTGGTGCACTATTCATAGAAGTCAATACAAGAAGTTCATAAGAAGTATGGACCAGGTTGGCAGCAATAAGTGTTCTTTCAATTCAGATTCATTGTAACCAGTGCTTTCCTTTTGTACTAATTATATAGAAAAGCATAAGTCGTCTCCACTTCCACTCCAACAAGGAAGCTTGCTCAATGTACGTGCTGAGGAATATTTCTCTTTACACCATTTCTTTGTTTGCTGGCTCAGAGATTGGGAGCTGGAGCCACATTTTCATTTACAAAATATTCAAGGAAGGACATACATTGCAAAAGAGTAAAATATTAATTATACAAGTGTAGCACTAGCACTGAACACATAATTCTAAATGTATATCAAATTGCACTTTTCCATTAGTAAAGACTAGATCACATATCAACGGTAATGCATCAAGAAAGAATTTTGTCTTGGCATTTCACTGTTTGTTAGGTACAATAGGATTGTTTAAAATAGAGCTCCTCATTCCTGCACTTTATTCCAAAGATGGGACAGCATTTCATTGGGTCCCTGGAAATTTTCTCTCTAGTCCTTCGCTTCAAATTTTATCTCCTTTCCAGAGAAGGATAAAACAATCATTCCTCCTTTGCTTTCCCTCCTTCAACTCGCCTCTCTCCTTCAACTCTCTCAAGCATAGACTAGTTTGAAAGAACACAGTGATCCTAACTTCCTGCACAACCATGGCACAGACAAACCCCATACCTTGTAGCAATTGCATCAAAACATTTTTTCAAGGCTAAAAGCAAAGCGAACTACATAATGGCAATGTAAAAAGTAGAGAAAGAGGTTCAATCAACATGCTTTGTGTTGAAGTATGTCCCACATTCCTTGACAATGGATTCTAAATGCTCTTTATATTCATATGGTCTCTCTCCACCTATTAGCTTAAGCTTTTGGATTGGACTTTCTAACACTTTGTATCTTTCATTAGATGATGAGCCCACATGTTGCATACATCAATTCATTTTTTTGTGACCTAATTATGCAATAAGTGATGAACATCCAAATTGAATCTAGCAGCCGACAATAAATACTAAAATAGAGACTTCATCATGCAGTCATGCACCTTTAATTCTGAACAGCCCAAATTTTCTAATAGAAGCATAGCTTCATCGATTAACCTATTTAAAACAAGTCCATGATTATCCACATTCATACCTTCACCAGCCCATGAAGAATATTCAAATAGAGCTTTCACTATTTCAGAAGTGGAAGCTTCTGCAATTGCTAAAGGTGTACGCAGGCCAGCTTTATATAGTGCTCTAGCTCGAGATCCCTACAATTGGAAACAGTTGTCAAAACCAGGAATACTAATTGAAACTGGCAGAGAGACATTCCACCATTGACCATCAGAAGAAAAGTACTTGCCAACATAATGCATACTTGCCTTAACATATGGGATGTTCGTAAGCTCTACAATCTCTGCTCTCACTCCAAAGGACACACGATTTTGGAACTTGCCAACCAAGCCCTCTAGATCATGCCATCCAAGCCTCTCACAGAATACAGAAACCATTGAAGCAAATCGACCTGCATTTTCTTGTAAAGCTTGAACCATTCCTCGGGCCACTTTATATGCTTCACAAACTTCAGCCACAGGAGCTTCCTTTACCACAAGGCTTAGATCATCATTTAAAGCTTCAAAGTCTAAACAGTTGTGCACAGTGAATCGCATATTACGTACAAAATGCAATCAGACTATTGATGGAAATGCTGGTGAGGAAAAACCTCACCACACCACACCCCACTACCCTAAACTTGGGGACTACGAGTCTGTTTGAAAGCTAACTTCATGCCCAAGCACTGTACAGTACCAGCTTGTGCACATATGCCATTGTTTTATAAACTGTCAACCACGTATTATGCAGGTAAGAAAGCTTCATAATGTTGCAGGAGCACATAGTACTAGGAGCAGAGTAAGCAACTACAAAGAAAATAGATCATCTTTACCTGACAAGTCACACTTGTGTCTATCTCCAAGATCATTATCTAAATCATGAATGTGCACCGCAATATGTCAAAATGTTATAAACACAAGCATACTCATGAAATGGGGACAAAAGCCGAACACATGACTTCGTACTGAATTAACTTAGAGTATGGCCAGCTGGTCCTTGGAGCACATTGAGTTTCAAGGTTTAAGAGTGCAATACTAAGATTGGTTATACAATAAGGTAGGACCATTGCATTAGCTGTTTTGTATCCCCAGATATGGTGCAATTACTAGCATTCACTTTTCAAAACTTCTAAGGACAAACACTCCTCATCTATTTACAAGTCCTCAAATGATAGTTATCACAGTGCTTGCAAGGAAAAAGTACGAATCATAGGTCAAAACTTGTCATGATACTGAGAGAGGGCAGAGCGTGAGAACTATACCTGCACTAATCTTGCCAAAATGAGAGCAACATAAAATCGTTTACACACACGAAATGCTTTCTCATCTGGAAGCACATGGTTGCTTGAGATTCCGGACTGCTTTTGCAATTTACAATGTGATCCTTTTGTACTATCCCTCGATCTGCCTATGGTGCGCATAGGAGCACCATGTGCCATACGCATCAAAAAGGGTTCAGACACTCCAACTCGATTCCCAACTGACTGCATCGCGCACATATTAAGGTAAGTAAAACGCATGTACAGATCTTTGATTGCGGAGCAAACATGAACAAGAGTATAAAGAACAACTTTCACAGATCTTTGAGCATATTTAGTATATTTGTTCTGGGGGATTTCGAAATTTTAGTCATTTTATGTGGATGTCTCATGCTTTTGTGGCAGAATAAATGGTGTTTTATCACTCAAATAATGTTGAATGAGTGTTTGCCTTTTTTAGACTTCTTTTCCTCCGGTTACCTCAACGTCCATCATAAGAAGTGTTCCTTATATAATGAGTATTGATGGCGTTTTGATAGCTGGAATCAATATTCTGCAATTGTGTAGGCACATATGGCTGGATTCGGAGGGCCATAAACTATCATAAAGATCTTGGGTAAACTAATAAACACTTGCTACTATCTTGCCCCAAATACCAAAAGGCTCAAAGCCTCAGGCATGACCTCCAAACACAAGCCAAGAGATCTCTACATGACAGACTGCATTCTAATGTCAACTGCCAAGAACTAGTTAAAATGATAATAATTACCTGATCCAAACCAGACAATTCCATAAACCTTTGGTAATAAAGTTCCCAATCTGGCTCAACATCAACATTAGTCGGGGTAACTAATAAACTAAATGCAGATCAGATGCAAGCACAAATCCTTCTCTAGCTCTGGAAAGATCCTCCAGTACAATCTGCAATACAAGCAGAGTCATTACATTCCATCGAAGTACATTTTCATAGCTGTCCATCCATCATTCCGTCATCCAAAGTATGAGTATATAAATCTACAGAACTCTCTGAGAATTTATTTGTACAATGACTGATGCATCAACTGAAAATGTGACTAAAGTGATCAAGAAGTAAAAGCATTACCAGTGAGTCATCCGGTGAGAGAGAACTTCCAAAAGCTGCACGCCCAAGAGGAGTTGTACTGTATAACTTGGTTTCCTCATTCCATTCAAGAAACTTTTTGTAACACAACCATCGGAGAGAATCCTGTGCTGATTTAACCACATCTTGAAATGGTTTTGTGGAATTGAGAAGAGTACACCTGACATATCGATTGATGTCATTAGCAGTTTGAACTATCCCACCAGCAACAACTTCTAAGATTGCATGGGTCATTCCATTTTTGTCCTCGGATAGACAAGAGTTCAATGGTGGACAGCTTTCATTGAGAAGGGCGACAATTCTTTTAACCTCTTCCGATCTACAAATAAGTATCTGCACAGGTGAAAATATTTCTATCAGAGATTTAGAATTTTCTTGATTTAGGACGAAGAAGGTACTACTTATTTCAGAGAAGGAAAAGGCTTCTACTAAAGAAATGATTGGCCATGGTATGTCATTGTGCGAAATGTACACCACAAAAGCCATGAATTAAATACGTCAAGTATGAACTAATAGAAATTCAATATATGATCCATTTCAAAAAAAGAAAGATGTGATTTAAAAGGAACATCAAACATACACTTTCACCCTTGGTATCTATACCAGTCCGACCAGCTCGACCAGCCATCTGCTTGTACCTAGTCCCATCTATAAAATCACGGCCAATTCTGGGTTGTCGGAAAATGACCCTCCTGGCTGGAAGGTTGACCCCAGCTGCTAAGGTAGATGTGGCAGTCAAGACACGCAGAAGGCCTCTCCGGTAACAGGTCTCAACTATCTCTCTTTCCTCAACCTTTATATAGCATAGCCATTAGGAATTCTTGGTAGAACAGTGTGACTTTCACGTCAATTAAATAATAATAATAAGAAGAAGAAGAAGAAGAAGAATGCGAGCATACCGTAAGGCCAGCATGATGGTAAGCAACACCAGAAGGAAGAGTCTCTTCTAATATAGGGTCCAATCCAGCAGGGCTCTTTCTCAAGGCATCTATAGCAGAAGCAATATCAGTAAACTCATCAGCATTCTGAAGATTGACAGAGAACTTCTGCAGAAACTTTGCGACATGTCTTGCAGTTGATTCACAGCCTTTACGACTTGAGCAAAATATTAAGACCGAATGACCTTCTTGAACAACC
Organism: Psidium friedrichsthalianum; assembly: GCA_019149425.1. Lineage (NCBI taxonomy): Eukaryota > Viridiplantae > Streptophyta > Magnoliopsida > Myrtales > Myrtaceae > Psidium > Psidium friedrichsthalianum. The sequence continues at coordinate 13,840 of JAGVVM010009472.1, forward strand.
TGAAATATGATCACAATCCATCTTATCAAGCTCACGCCCCATGCCTGTACATGATAAGTAGAAGGGGAAGCAAGTATTTTCCAACCTCATTGCAAAGTTCTACAATGTGATCTGGATCTTTACCACCAAGTTCGGCCGCTTTTGAAATTGTTCTGAATATGTCCATCTTCTTGTTATAAATGGTGTTCCCTACCTTAATATACTCCTCCAATGGAACTGGTCGGAAGTCTGTTTGGTATAATGCAGCCTGCAGACAAATTTCTCAAACTTATATTTGTGAACAAGAGCCTAGACGATCAACAACATGAACATGAACTGGAAGTTATTAAAATTGTTAAATTTCTGCAGCAGCACAACCTCAACAAAAAGAATGTGCTTGCATTTAGAAACAAGTTGATGTGTCCATACACATAGATGCAACAAAAAAGAGAGAAAATTACGCCATATACTCTTGGAACAGTGACATAATAACTGCTTACAGAAATGATAAGATCTGATAAGATCCTGCTAGTAACAGGAATATGACCTGTATGATTCACAAAGAATGACTATTGCGTAAAAACGTTCAAATGCTAGCTAAGAATTCTCATTTGATTGATGTTCGCCAATCCTAGGCTTTCTCTGCCACCATATCTGTGTCAGGCAATTGAACCGACAGTAAAGCCACGATTAACAACTAATTTAAAGTAATTCTTAGCATCACCATCTGTCATGGCAACAAAGACCAAGGGCCCGATAAGTGAAGCAAAGCCTTGTTCCAACAAAGCCAGCTAACTGGACAACAGAAAGGCAGAGAGAGCTCAATTCTGCTTACCTGAAGCCAATCAGCAACTGCTGCCACATTTGGCATGGTCGCACTCATCCCCACAATTTGCAGTCCACGAGCAGGGTCATCTTTACCACTGCTAGTATTCGAGCTTTCTCCACTGCTTGAGTCAGAGTTGCCTTCACCAGCAGCATAACGGAGCTTTGTCAACATAAGTTCCAAAAGATAACCCCTGCTTTGGTCACCAACCTGTCAGCGTTACACCATCAATTTAAGAATCCAGAAGAAAAGAAAGGCCTCTAAAAGATGGAAAAAATGTTAAATATATAGACCACAGAAGATCTTATCCGGGCATTCCAGCTTAACAATCAGACTGGCACACACCATATGCAGTTCATCTATCACCACAATTCCAATTTCTGATAGACGACCCTCCTCCAGCAGCCTATTTATCAAGGAGTTTCCCTTTTCTATAGTGCAGGACAGCCACTGAAGTGTCCTTAGGAAGTGTTCCACCACCTTGACTTCCATAGTAACCTCGCACGTGCTTACCTAGTGGTTCCAAAAGGGCTTCAAGGTGTTCTGCCTACGCAAACATAATCAACAAAAGCTCAGTATAGAGAATAAGAAAGGAAAATAAAAACAAGAACAGTAGAAGAAAGAACCCAGAATAAGCACCTTCTCTGTGCAAATAGAAACATAAGGAAGAACCAGTAGTGCAATCTTTCCAGTTGACAAGACTCTTCGCAACATCAAAATTTCAGCAACAAAACTTTTACCGGCACTGTTCAAAAAGGAAACATTGATCAGCAATGTTACGGAGGTATGAGAAAAATGTTGAACGCCTAACAAGAGTAGATGTTCCTTCCTTCCTTACAATATAAAGGTCTAGTACCATATTGAGTCATGGGCATTAAACTATCTGCTTAGCCAATCCTCTCTGGAAGTAACATGGAGGGGGAAAATATTACATGTGTAGAGCATGATCATAAGCTTAAGTTGATACTTTTCTAGTCTAACAAGGTTACACCTCTCAAACTTCTTTGAATGACAAAGCTCCTATGGTAAGCTGGGCTTTTGTCTATAGCAATACAGTATAGATAAGAGATGGCCCTAATCAGTGATGCTGTATATATATCATCATAGTTGGGGGAAAGGAAGGTAACAAAGTAAAATGAAAAGCTTCTTTAAAATATTAGACTGGAATGGAAAGAGAGATAATTAAATACATATGGAAAACATGAAATACAATCAAATTGACTACTGAAGGAAGTTGGGCTTTTGAATTTAGCATGTTGCTCTCTCGCGTGATCATGCAAACCAAACTTCGCTATATGTGTGCATGTGTGTCGTACAACAAAATATAGATGAGGGCCGCATCAGACATT
>JAGVVM010009473.1:0-30630 GCA_019149425.1 Psidium friedrichsthalianum
CCTTACGTCGCTTTTCGATAAATGTCGTCTCAATAATACATCCTAGTGATAAATATCTAACTCTCTCGTCCGCATCTTATTTCTCTCTCTCATCAGCAGGATTCTCTCTCCTCATCTCCTCTCTAAATGTCGGATCTCTCTCTCGTCAACTCGGGCCAAAGTTTTCTTCGCTGCAAACTCACCTGGCCGCAGACGGGAACTCCGACCATATGGATCATTCTGATTTTTGGGTATGTTTGTAGTGTCATATGTCTTGTGGTTCTTTCCAACTCTGAATCCCTTTCGATCCAGGTCATTTGGCCTTTCGATCTGCTTTGCCATTACGGTCGACGAACTCTTTTTTAGATTTCCGCTAGATTTTGGATTTTGGTTTCCGCATTGATATATCACAACCCCACTGTCCTAGGACCCATATTCATAGTTCACAATCTTGTTTTCCACTCGATTTGGTCTTGACTTTCTTATACCGCTTGACATAGCCCCAGGTCTCAAAACTAAATCCTCTGGACATCCTGCCGTCGTCGATCGTTGCCGCCGGTTATCCCTCCACTCTCAGCCACAATCCTCGACTGGTCTTCAACTAACTCGTTTAGGTACGTTAAACCTCTAAAAATTCACAGTCATGATGTTAGCCTTGCCATGGATTAGCTCTAACATGACCGATTACGTCGTTAAATCGGTAATTTCAATGACCATTTGGCCGTAATCGGCTGTATTTTTTTGATTCCATCATTTCTGTGGTCGTGTTGAGTACTGCCTGTTAATTGGTGAAATTTGCTAGTCCATAGAACGCTTCGCAACAATAATGCTGTTGGTGGTGGTTGGTCGTGGTGCTCCACAAAAGGTTTTGTGTACCGCAAAATGGATTTTCGGAGTATTTAGAGCGAACACAGGGCCAAATAGTGTTCTGAAATGCTGTTCACAGATCCACGAATACTTGTTCACCCCCGCGTGCTGTCCAATTTGATTTTTGGTTGAAAAAACGGACAAGTTTTGGTGGGTTTTTCCGTGTGGTTTCGACGTAACGAAAATGGGTTATGGAGCTTCTTACTGCAAAACTGGGTCCCATGGCAATATTTTACGTATACTATATTCCAAATATTTGGGTACCCGTGTTTTGTATTCAAAAAAGAATATTTGAAGGCTACTTCCACAAATGCCTTGAAATACTTATTTGAACATTTTAGGTCCCATGTGCGAAATTGGGCATTTTTTAATGACACATTGGGGCATGTGAAAGGATTCGCATTGGTTTGGCCATATTATGTTGCCATGTGAATTGAAATATTTGGGCACCATTGTTTTAAAGTTGTGCCCTAACCATTACTTGGCCAAAGTTTTTGCCCGATTGAAATTGGGCATTGTTTCATCATGCCTAATTGATTATTTGTGACCTGTATTTGAGATGTGCCCTAACGTACTTGGCAATGATTTCTGTCCAAATGATTTAAAGGATTTTATTATCTGAAAGCCGAAGTGTGACAATTTGGGTTCGACAAATGAGTTTGTTGGCTTGGCCATTTTGGCCGGAAATGTGGATTGAAATCTTTGGACTTGTATTTGAAAATGTGGCCTAACGTACTTGGTCGATGATTTCTGCCAAATGAATTTAAAAGGATTTTACGCCTAAAAGGCGAATGCGACGGTTTTCGCATGTTTGAGTTGCATATCATTGTGACTTGGCGTAATATGTAGCCAGATAGTACTTGGCTTAAAATGTAGCCATTGGCGTAAAATGTAGCACAGAGGCATAAAATGTAGCCTCAGAGGTGGAAAATGTAGCCTCGTGACACCCTGAAGCGTTTGACAGGGGTAGCTGGAGTGATCAGGTGCCAACCTGAGGCGTCCCACGCGCAGGTTGCAGCACAACCTGAGGCGTCTACGACGTGGGTCGGATCTGATGCGCCTATATGACGTGGGTCAAATTGGCTGTTAAGCCGACGCTCATGATTGAGCGTGCATTGCATGAGTGATTGCTATATGATGGTCTCTGGATTGGATGTGGATTCAAATTGAAAGTTTAATTATTTTATTGAGCCAGTAACTAGTCGTGTTATTTCTATGTTATCTGAATTTTTGTGGTCTCCGGCATTGGACCTATTATAAATGCTTTATATGCTTGGCTACTCTGTGACGAGTTTTCTAAATTTGAACGGATTTTTGGTAATCGAGTTTGGCATGGTGATTTAAGTGCTTGAGTTGGGACCTTGAGTTTGGTCTAAGTTGTTTTGCGTCCTGAGAAGGAGATTAGGGGTTAGCTTGACTGAGATTTGTTCTCATAGGTGATGCCCTTATTTTTCAGGACCTCTTCCCAAGCAGTGATGTAATACAGGCAAGACAGAGGATCCTGAAGGAAATTGATCCGGAGACTAGTCTTCGTGGATTAGATGGTGGGACGGATAATGATGAGTTGAGTAAGAGACAGAAGCCCTCGATAGAAATTTGTGTGGTTTGCTCACTATTGAGAGTTGAGAAACTTGCCGACCTAAGTCCTTTTGTTATAAAGGTCGAGCAGGGTTGTAATGAAGTGACGAAAAACCTTGAACTGTAGTATATGACGTTATTCTGGAAGTTGTATGAAAAGGGCATGTAATATATAAAGTGTGATTTGGTGAATTGATTGGTCTGTCTCTCTCTCTCTACCCTTATTCTGTGTATGAGATTGAAGGAGCTCGTTTCCATTGCCTAAGGAACTCTGAGGTCATTTGGTTACGACGAGTTTCCTGGGCCGTCGTGATTGTCGACTATTCGACCGTACAGGTATGACAAGGATCCGTCGCTGGGCCGGGTTCGGGGTGTGACAATCTCTGCATGAGATTTGGACCACCGTAGCTCATAGTTAAGCTAGAAGACCTGGCTAATCCCGTACTAGCTTATACATCAGATGCAAATATCAGATGAAAACATCTGCCCAAGCCTAAAACCAAATTCTTGCTATTTATCATACTTGGGAGGCAACCGTAGATCTTTGCAAAACTATAGCCACTCGATGCGGTCTATTTTGACGTAGATGGGTCAAAATGACAATGAACCCCAAGTTGGGAAAGGGAGTATGTCTTTTCTATTTCATGCCATTTTCAAGACGATGCTCAGTTTTTCTTCTTGTAGGGGCATATGACCGATATGACAATCGTCTGCAGCAGACAGCTAGAGCATCTCAAGTCCTTACCTGATTTATTTCATACACGTTTCTCCTTGTACAGGGGCAAAAAGTCAGGAACGAGTCTTTCCCAATCCAGGGATTAACTTTTCAAACTTGCTAAATCCATTTGCATATGCAGGGGCAATCTACAGTCCCCCATTCCTAGAAGCTTTCTTGTAAATCGAACATGCTTGCATAGTTCATTTCGTAAGAATATGCATGAGTCTTTCATGAAACTATGCAAGTCATTGCTGCATTTTGCATGTTTAAAAGCTTTACATATTGCAAAATTTCATACACCATTTTTGTTTGTATTGCTAATCTTCAATGGGGAAGAGTTCTGATTAAGCAATCTGTTCCATCCTATGAAAATGATCATATTGAATGAGGAATGTTAGGATGATGAAAGGCACCCCATTTCCATACATGTCGGTATATTATTTCGCAATACAAATTGAGCGAAAATTTGATGTTGACAAGGTAAAGGGTTATCTTGCGAAAAGTATGACGACCGAAGTGATAAGAGGCATTCATTTTCTCTATCTATACACTACAGGTTATCCTTTGCTTTAGCCCCTTTGAACGGAGGATTCATTCCTTACCCTTGTCAGGAGCAACCCCACATTGGGGCAATTTTCAGAGAGTTCAATGAATGGTTAGAATTTTCTTGTTTTCACTTGCATCAATCTTCAAGTGTATTTATTGCATGCGAATTCTATGTTAGTTCAAGTGCCTTAGACATGACGAAGAGCATTTCTTCCTATACCCCACACATACTTTATCCTTTGCTTAGCCAATTTGAGCAGTAAATTCATTTCTTACAACCCCGAATTGGTGATCATCCATATAGTGAAGGATTAAATTGCCCTGGGGCAAACCCATCTTGAATAAAGATACACTAAGGAAACCACACAAAAGCTCATTCGGCGAGACTCTTTCCTTCTCTTTCTCCAAAAAAGAAAAGGGAAAAAAGGAAAAGAGAGAGAACAAAAAAGGAAAAATTCTCTTTTGAGCAAAAAACAAAAAAGTCTCTCGAAAGATAAAAGAGCAGCAAAAAAAGCAAGATCTCTCTTTCGAAGAAATAAGAAAAAAAAAAGGTCTCGGCTGAAGTCTTGCATAAGGATCGCTCTTAAAGAAAAAATCATTCGTGAAGAAAATCATTTGAAAATTTGTCAAAGCAAAGGTCATTGGTAAAAGCATCAAGAATGGATGATCACCAATTCATTTATGATATACCCCTTCGTTATAAACAGGCTTTTTGTTTGAAGCCTACCCAAATCTACGTTACTACCCTTACCAAAGTCTCTTCAGATTAAGGCACTTGAGTTAATGTAGGATTTCAAATGTTTATAAATGTCGCTTGGGGAAGTGCGAGCAAAATCATTTTATTTCATTTTTATAGGGTTCTTGACTTGTAAACCCGATGCAGCTAAAGATATCATTTCATTTCAAAGCCAAAATGACTCTCATATGAGTCCCCTTTGCTAAGCCTTTGACTGAGCCCGAATTACAATCCCTACAAAGACCTCATAGATTTAGTTTGGTCATACTGATTGCGAGAATACCCAGACCCTTGTCAAGCATGATGACGACAGTTCTGAGTGATTTTCATACCCATATCAATGGCTGGGTTCAAAAAGCTTTTTTCAAGAGAGTGGGTGAAAGTCCTTTCTAACTAAAGGTTTCTCATTCAATGTGATCAAAATTATCAAAAAGGATCAGACAGGTTTCCTTATTGATAGAATTCCCGAATGAAGCTTTGTAATGCAAGCAAGCAAAAGAGTTTTTACTGGCATATGATGTTGTGTTTACATTGATTTTATGCACATGATCATTTTAATTCTATATCAAGTGAATAAGTAAGTGTGATACAGTTAACCTGTCTATTCCTTGATCGTTGTCCAACCAGTTATGTTTTCTGATTATCCCTCAAGTACATTTCAATGGCTCTATTGACCTAAGTTCACATTTCATCCTGTGTATTGACTTGACTCATCTCAGGCGCACACTCTTATGTGCTTATTTTGTCTCATCTCAGATGCACTGCCCTTTTGGTGTTCACACTGATAAGATTCATGTGGCCCACCCCTTTTCTGTGTTCATGATGATGAGATTCGCATGACATATCCCTTTTTGTATTCACACTGATGAGATTCGTGTGATACATCCCTTTTTGTGTTCAGGTTGATGAGATTCGCTTGACGCACTCCTTTTTGAGACATTCTCAGCTTACGGCGACCCACTAAAACGATGGTGGTCCCAAAAGAAATTTTACCGACTCACGAAGACTCGCTAAAATGATGGTGGTCTCGAGAGACATTCTCATATTACGGCGACCTGCTAAAATGATAGTGGTCTCCAGAGACATTCTCACCTTATAGCGACCCGCTAAAACGATGGTGGTCTCAAGAGACATTCTCAGCTTACAGCGACCTACTAAAACGATGGTGGTCCCAAGAGAAATTTTACCGACTCACGAAGACCCGCTAAAACGATGGTGGTCTCGAGAGACAAAAGATAGGCCCCAGTACCTTGAGATCCTTGCGTCTACAAGAAGAAGTTTGGAAATTAAGGGACTTGTTAGCATCATGAAACATCTCATAAAGCTTAGATATTTCATGTGCGATCCATGTGCAAGGTTTTTCCAAGAAGCCTTAGCATATGTTATTTATAGATCTGCGTACAATGCATCATTTTATCTGTATGAAAAATGGGATTAAAACTCCCGAAAAAAAAATCATCATTCATCATTTGCATTGTCAAAATTTAGGTTCAATTTGGTCTTTGAGCGAAACCTCTACGAGTCTCCACTCAAAGAGGGGCAACTGTTGATACCTAAATTTTGATTTTTCTTTTTTCATTTATATTGCACAAAAATGAGAATTTATTCTCACAAAAAATATTTCCTCATGATTTGCATATTTATTTTATTCATGCATTACATTTGGATTGATTTGGACCGGTCGATTGAGCTTAAATCAAAGAGTTCTAACCCATTGGAACTCTTCAATATTCTGAAAATTAAGAGTTTTAAGCAATTAAAACTCATAAATTCAGAATTTCTAATCTAATGGCTCTAATTTAATCCTACCTCAGCTAAGCTTAATCCTACGGTCCCTAATGAATCCTACTAGGGCTAAGATTGATCTAACTCTATAAATACTAGCCTAAGCTTAAGGTTCAAGGGGGGACATCGACATTCCTTTGAAAATTCAGAATACACGAGAACGAAGGTGAGAAAGAGAGAGTCAAAAGACGAAGAATCCTTGGTTGGAGCCGTGCTTGCTCTTGCTTTGTTCTAGCCCTTTTGCTCTGTCCATTGTCGTCTCTGTTAAGTTAGAAGAGAGAGCTGTAGATTGTCTTTGCAGGTCCACACGTTGCTGTCCCACTGCTACTACTGCTGTCCCTTCCTTCCTGAGGTCAATGACGCCGCCATAAAAGATCCAGTGTTGAGCAATTCTGTGATAAGCAAAAAAAGAGCTGATTTCCAGCTGCTGTCCAGTTCTTTTCTAATCGCTGTTGTGCGCCAAAATCACTGTTGATCGGTATTTGTTTGTGCTGGATTTTGACGTGGGAAGTCCCTGGGTTTTGTACCTGAATTTCTTGCTATTCGGATATCAATTTGCTGCTGTTTGTGGCTAAAAACAGCACTGTTTTTTGGACAGTTTCACCAATTATTCAGTGCAGGTTTTACCCGCTGTCCATGGTTGATTCTATTGCTATTTACGCGAGAATTCTTCGCTGTTTTACGCAGGTTTTAGGTGGATTCATGCTCGAATTTGTCGCTACAAGTCAAGCCTTGATAAGTTGCAAATTCGCCTCCATCAAGCCTCCTAGACGTGCATAATTCTCGTTTTCCGTAGTCCAAATACACAAGCTTGTTCGTCAAGTTTTCATTCGGCTTCAAACTAGGTAATTTTCTAATCCATAATATTCTAAATATACGTAAATGTTTGCTGAATTTCTATGGATTATGGTTGCCTAATGAATCTTCAAACTTAAGAGCATATCTTTGAAAGTTGTGCATACATTGAGGATATTCAGCTATTTTGATTTGGATATTTGTCTTGCGGATTGATTTTTATTGAAATATTCAAATCATATCTTGAAAAGATATCATACATGATTCTTTGGAATATTTGTGAATATTTTGGGGAATTTTGGGTAATCTCGCGATAATTTGAAAATCTTCTGAATATACTCAAGATACATAAAAGATTTCAAAATGTAATCGATTGGGAAAATTTCCTAATCCGCAACCGCATACATGGAAATAAGTCTATCTATCAGGCTTTAGATAGAATTATTTCTATAGCGGGTATTTCGAATTTTTTAGAGTCGATCTATCAGGCTTTAGATCGAAACTTAATTCGAAAGAAATTGTGAAATCCTCAAGTTGGTTATTTTGGTTTTCCATATGTGAATTGATTTGGATTAGATCGTTATCTTGCATATCTTTATCTGCATGCTTCAAAGTCCTAAAATATTCTACATGCAGATAATTTTCCTTTTAAAATAGATTTGCATATCGCTCTAGGTAGACAGCATATTCAGTTTTTAGAGTAGGATTTTCTAGATAATTTTCCATTTAGATAAACATTGCATTTTAAAATAGAATTCTCATGTTTAGGTAAGTTTGCATGTTTAAAATAGACTGTTCTGGATAGGATAGGATTAGGATAGATTTCATGCATAATCTAGTTCAAAATGACCACTTTCTTGAGGTGTTTTATTTTTGGTCTTCCTTAAATCCGAAAAATCATAAAAAAAAATTGTCATCATGCATTACATGTCATCTTTACCATGTCATTTAGAAATTGCATGTTAGATTTGCATCACATATAGAATTCCATGTTTAAGTCTTTTAATTAATTCGGATACAATGTAGTCAATTTAATTAAACCATAGCATAACATTGTGCCTTAGTTTAATTTTATTGCATGTCATATAGATTAATCATGTTAGTTAATTAAAATTGATTAAATTGCATGTCATTAGGACAGTCATGTGGTCTAATTTAACCTCATATGCATGCTTAAGGTAGTCTTGCATTTAATTCATGTCATGGCATCTTAGGATAATTTCATGCATTGCATACGGTTTATTTTTCATAAAAAAGAGATGAAAACAAAAAGAGAAAAGATTGTCTGGTGCTTGCTCTTTGCTAATTATCTTGAATGCTGATTGTTAGTTTAATTGATTGTGTTCCCGTCTGATAACCTTTGTTAGTGACTTAGGTTAAGATTTAATCAAACTTGCCTGATGAATTTTTTTTCATGAAATAAAAGGTACCGAAAGGGCATTAGAGTAATCTAGCGTAATCAAGTTCCCAAGCTCATAATCTCTGGTTCGTAGGAATAAAATAGTTCTCTCTCTATTTTATTTAGGTTTCTCATCAACCTACCTTAAATGATTAGTGGCGACTCCTATTGAAAATCTTCTGCATTTAAATATTGAATCTAAGTTGCGATTTGGTAAAGTTTGGAAGAGCTCGAACTAGATTAGTTAATTCACTTAATTAACTTGGTAATCCATTAACCTAAGAATTGGAAAATCTCAAATTTTTAGGTCACGAGAAGAACCTAATGAACTTATCAAGTTAAAAGAAACTCATGAATAGATTAAATAAGTAAGCTCATCAACAAGTGATATGTTTCGACCAAAAAAGGTGATATTTCAATGGTTCCGTAGCAACGTCATGCAAAAAGCACTAATATAGATGTTTTGCTAGATTGAATTTCAAAGTTTCCTTGAGTGATTTAATGGTCAAGCAAATGTGCATCATATTTGCTCACATGATGCTTGATTCATGAAATTAATCAGTTCATTGTTTGTCATGGGCTTGCTAGTAGAAGAAAAGAGAGAATTATGAAACCAATATGAGTGCCTTATGAAGACTTTGCGGTCCACGTCTTTCAATTCTCTATATTCAGAGATTGCTCTTAGTTCTGAAATTTGGCCAAGTGCTATGACATCCTTCATTATTCTTTTTTAATCAAGGACAAGAGAGCCATTTTAAATGAGTTATTCCGAGCTCTAAAAATACCCATCTAACCATATAGACCGGTTGAAGGTAAGATGCAAGCTATAGCCTCATGAACTTTGATTTGGCGCTTCTTAGGGCCTTAGGCTATTACAAGGATTCATATTCATCACTTGATCAATAGAAGGATGGAACAGAAAGTCAATGCCATGGACTTTATAAGACTGTTTTTTTTTTTGGTAAGGACTTTACAAGAGTGTTTGATAGTTCACGCAAGCAAGAAATTATAATGACAATATATTTTCGAAGTCATTGTTGTCATCCTCAACAAAAGTACCTCCCTACTTTGGTTTCATGATCATTCCGCGTATCACCATTTTCACATTCAGGCTCAAAAGATACAACTCAGCTCTTTGGGGCTTCCTTGTGCCTAACCCTCATGGCGTCGAGATAAGATTTGCCCTGTAGCTCTCTCGTTAGATAACCCTTCATATGTTCTGTCACCGTTATCCTCCTAAACAATATTGGAGTCTCTGGGGTGATGAGGCTCGGTGCGGGTCCAATCTCGGCATCCATCCTCGGACTGAAGAATGTTGCAATGGAGACTCTCTCCTTCTCTGCATTCACCACCGCTCGATGCTCAATGCTTTGGTATATCCCATTTGTTATAATCTGCTATCAACCAATGAAGAGAAGGCTTTGAGCATGAGACAATGAATTATCCTGAATATGGTCAAATGTTGATGTTTCAATATTTTTACCTCAACAGTGTCTCCTACATTGATGATGAAAGCACCAGGGAGAGGTTTCACAGGAACCCACTTCCCATCTTTCCTTATCTGGAGGCCCTCCATTTCATTGACCTGGAGGAGAATGGTGATCGCACAGGCATCGGAGTGAGAGTTGAGGCCTATTACAAGCTCGGGTTGTGGACATGGCGGATAATAGTTCATCCTCATCCCTTGCAACCCGTCTTCGAACATCCCTTCGAGATCCTTTGCCTCCATTCCCAAAGCCTCCACCATAAGGTAGAGGAGCTTTATGGCTAGGGTTTGCATTTCCTTTGAGTAGGTGTCCAAATCGTCTCTACCATGTAGACAATTTTGTTCTTTAGGCGACAAGGGAATATTTTGGAGCATGCCACACACAAACTCTTGAAGACAAGAAAGTTGTTCATGTCATAATTACATCACGTGGCATCCTAACCCAACATCACTTACCTAATCAAATGATCTTATATGTCCGCCCATGGCATAACTTTTACACAACAGTTCTATCCTTTTTTTAATGATGTGTTTTCCCCATGGAGAGAGTGAGAGAGAGAGAGAACCTGAAGGGAAGAGGGAGTTTGGGGAACAAGTGAGGCTTTCTGAGAAAAGCAGGGAGGGTCTTGATGGAGAAGATGTCAGCCCAATCAAGCTTTTGGTCTTCCGAGAACACAAAGGCCTGTCCGAAGCCGTCCAATTCGCCGTCTCTCTGCCAAAACGTCTTCTTCTCTTCCATCGGCATGTTGAACAGCTCTTCAGTCCCCTTCTTCACTTTCTCTAGCAACTCGGGGCTCACTTCATGATTTATCAGCTGAACAATTGTTAACAGAACACTATAATTCATATTTCACCTAGAAACAGGCATTCCATTGAGATCAAGATAGAGAAAGCTCTGATCATCTGAGTGATGAGTAATCAACAGATCTCAATTCGAATATAAATTAAGAATGTTGCAATAGATAAATCTTTCTTGTTAGCAATCCTTACAACAAAGTCAATCGAGGAACTCACATCTCCAAATTTCTCTGTGCGGTAATAATCCCTTTTAACAACAGCAAATTTGCTTTACCTAATCTCAAAGGTACAACAATTAAGTCTACTTTTCCCAACGCGAGCTCAATACCTGGTTAACTTACTAAGTAGGGCGTGCAAACAACAGATGTCGACTTCCTCCAATTGACTATAATTTAATCTAATAAATTGGCATGAGCTAAAATGTGAGTCCGGGGAGCAAAATAAAGTGAGTCCTGAGCAAAATAAAGAAATTCCACAGGAAAATCTCACAGATTACAAGATGGTGGCTAAAAATCTCAGGAAAAGAAGCCCCAGTCTTTTTAATCTCTTTCAATCGATGAGCTCCCTTTTTCTGTCACACTTTCTTGAAAACACTTTGAATTTCCAACGCAGTTGTATTGTACCTGAAAGAAGCCCCAGTCTTTGCACGCATGGTGCAGCTTCTCGAGCTCCAGCTTTGCACCAACCTCAGAAACCAACCTCCCTAAGTCGATCACGGGGACTTGAGGCAAGCCGGAACAAGTGTCAGTAAACACAGGAGATTCTAGATTGTCGCGGATATATCTCTTTGGGACTGTGGCCGGGTTCTCCTTCAATATGTCTTGAACACACGGCACCAGCAGCCACCTCTCTCGTGTGTTTGCATGTTTCTCCATGGATAACAATCCAGAGGATGAGAAATCACAGAGATTGACGATTTGTTTGTTCTGAATGATGAGCCTAGTATGCCAACAAGAGAGGAAAGGAGGCGAACCAGTTATGTCACTGTCAACATTTTAAAGAATATTTCACCCGTGATTTTTTATCTTTAAAAGAAAGTCGAATGTCCATAGCACTTGATATTGAATAATTAAATGGGCGGTTGGTGACATGATGCTCTAGAAGCATCTAACATTTCATCACAAAAACAAAATAATTGTGGAAGAGCTGTTGCTGACTCATTTTCAGCTAACAAATTAGTTAAAATAGCATATCCATTTATTAAAATATCAATATCTGTCACTTTATGTTAGTCTTACTCATCTTCGTAGGCATTAGTCTAATTTCTTGTAAATATTCACATATCCCATATTCTTAATAGGCTAACATTGTAGTTGTTTATGTACATGAATTTCAAGCTCCACCATTTTTCGTAAATTTATCAGTCCAATAGCGTATTGTCGACCACGTTACTCGAGGTGGAGTAAATCCAAGCCGAATCGCATATACACACAAGTGGCTGTTAACTAAATAAAGATAATTGGGGTTGGATACCCAAAAATCTATGACCATCAACTACGAAATCAGTGCACATGGTGCCACCGCTTTTGAAGGTTTCAGACGATGATTGCTACCATTGAAGAATACCATGAAGTCATCACAAATCCCAACTGACTAGTCATGAGAGATATGAGGAGCAATAATACCAGCTTTAATCCATATAAGTAAAAGAGAAACCACATAAATCCCAATTTATGCCTTCATTATATCAGCCCTGATCATACAGCAATTTATCAAGTTCACGAGATAATGTCCAGCGTGTCCTGCCCACCGGGGACAATAGAAGCATAGAACCTCGTTGTCGTTGATCAGATTTCGCGCATTTTCCAATTTGAGATGTTCCTGCACACATTCATTCCCTTCTTGATGGCTTGGTTCATGTGAAACCCATACACAACTCTCAAGCGCTTCTTTAAAATGCAAGTTATGCCACCCATGACAGTCCCATAGTCTCTGCACACCTTAAGAACGGCAAGCTGAATGAAACTTGGGAGTTTTGGACATAATTCAATTCCCAAAGTTCGTTTGATCACAAATGATCATGGGTTGCCCGCAAAAATGGCCACCTTGAGAGATTATCTAACACATTTTGTTAGTGGAATATATCTCTATACTTATAAGTAAAGTGGCGCTATTCATGCACAAATGGAGAGATGTTAGGTGCTCTCTAAAGCACCACATGATTGCGCATTCAAACAGTCTGCTTAATCACAATATTTCTCTTCAGAAGAAAGTGAAAAATTCACGACCCATTATTGACACCTGATTTTAATCATCTTTTCTCTTTTAAAATTAATAAAAAAAAATATGTAAAAATCATAAAAAAATTTAAAAAAATCAAACTTGGGGACCTTGGCCAAGCCTAGGGAACCAATTTGACCAAAAATGATTTCATATTTCAGTATTTTTTGGCATTTTTATTTTTTCGAAAATTAATAGAAAATTCATAAAATTCATAAATTGAAAAACAACTTTGGGGACCTTGGTCAAGCCTAGGGAACCAATTTTGACCAAAAAAATGCTTTTCATATTTTTAGTATTTTCGGCATTTTTATTTTCGAAAATCATAGAAATCAAGAAAAAAACGAGGAAAAATTAAAAAATCAACTTTGGAAACCTCGACCAAGACTAAGCAACCATTTTTGAACACAAAAAATAATTATATATATATTTTGCATTTTTTAATATTTTTTAGAAATGAGGTAGAATTTGAAAATAAATTGCATTTGGGCCACAAAATATGAAAAAAAGTCAAGTATTTTTATTTAATTTTCTTCTTTCATTTTGGCCAAATAAAATTTGTAAAAATTAATTTGAAATCGGAAAAATTACTTTTAATCTCATTTTAGATTAATTAAAAAACTTGTTTAGAAAATTTATTTTAGCTTCATAATTTCAATTTTTGCATTTCTGGGGTCGTTACATTGTCCTCTAATATCCAAAATTTCTATCTCAGCCCAATGGTGCCCGAAATTTCTCAATTTTGGACAAAAGCAGTGTAATTAGAATTTTTATTCTCAATTTAGAACCCCAATTTACCAAAAGTCGAATTAAAATTTTTCCGGGGCTATCCATAAAAAGCAAAACCAAATCCGGCAAGACATGGACTTCATGGGGATTTCTTCTTCGATGGCAATAGAGAAAAGGGCAGCAAATGTATTGTTTTGTTTGTAATTTTCTAGCTCCTTCTGAAGGCCCACTGGTGTGAACTCATGGACTAATTCATTGGCTGCAAAGTTTTTGAAGTATCACGGATGGACAAGGAGTAGAAAGTTTAGGCTCAGTAGGTCCCTCCCGAAGTGTCGTGAAGGTGCCTGTATTCGCGAAGCCAAGATAGAGGCATTTGACGTCAAAGATCACAGAGGAGAATTGTATAAAAAATACCCACCAAGCTTTACACGAGGACATATGGAGACTTGACAGAATAGCAAAGGAGGGAGCTCTGCATAAGAAGCTAACCAACGCTGAAATCGTGATAAGCAAAGATTTTTTACGGCTTCTTGTTAGGGACTCTGGGAAATTAGAGAGTATCCTAGAGAATGGAATGTCAAATAGAATGTGAGAGAATACGGTCAAGCATGCAAAGAGGTGCGTCATGGTGAGAAAGTCTACATTTACTTCACAGATGTGAATCATGATGCCGGCGTGGTCTTCAATGATATCCATGAGCTCAGAGGCTTTCTTACTGCTGAGCTGTTCTTCTTATGCACGAACAAAAGAGAAAAGAGAGTGGGAAACAAGTCAAAAAGAAAAAAGATGATGCAGGGGTCCATAATGTCCATTAAGCTTTCGGTGAGAGCATGACGAGGGGACCTTTTTTTCGGTGGAGACTCCACTAAGGACAAATCGGTTTTTTGCTGCAGCGGCAACTTGGGAGGACTCCACCATCCAGAGAGAGGAGGACCTCGACTTCTGGATTTTTTTGATGCGCAAGACTCACATCAAACGAGAGAAGAAGAAGAGGAGGAGGAGGAGGACGTAGAAGAACGAAAACGTGCCGCACAACAGCTTCGAGACTAAGGGCTCTGAAGGTCAGTTTCGTTTCATTCTTCGAGAACGGATGGTCTTATCTCCACTGTGTTCGCTTGATTAAATCCGATTCGATTTGACTGGATGAGCTGTTTATAATGGACTTGTTAGTAGCTCAATGCAGATTTCTTCGAATCCCTTCTTCTTTTGACTGTGGAATGCCTCATTTCACGGGACGTGGGAAATTTTAGAGATTAGTGAGAAGGAATTACGTTTGTGAGGTTGGATTACTCACCGATTTGAGGCCTTAAACAAATCCTTCGTGTAGTTCACGGAAACGTGGTATTTGAGAGCTTGGACTGTTGAGGCGCTCTTGACTTTAGGAGTACCCAGGGACTTGAATTGGAGCAGGATTCAGCTCCATATGAAATTCAAAGAGATCACATAAGAAAATGCTCTAGTCGTTAGTTTTATAGTTTTCGCGATTGGTTGGTAATGCATAGACCATTCTATCAGTCTATCTCCCAACTCCGAAATAATACGATTTCACATCTTGCACATCCGTTCTCGAGTCACTTGATCAGAAGCCTCACTACAATCGCAGATACCATCTTCCTTAATGGATGATCTTGTTTTTCTTTTGGAAGCATTTATTGACCAGCAGGGCATTATTTTTTTGAACAAGGCCACGCATGTTCACTCAAGTAAATTTTAACTGGTTCGTAGTGGCTGTCCATGGAACCAAAGTAGTCATTGTGAGATCTTGTCCCTATAGACTGTATTTGTGCGGATCATGTTATTCTCTTTGAAGTGTGCATGTAGTTGCTGCACAGTCTCATCAAAAGAAATTTCTGGCATCTCTCCTAATGGCTCCACCCACTTTATCGAATCTCGGATTTCTTCTCGTGGAGACGGACATTCTGAAAAGGCGACACCTATGCGTTAGCGGATGAAAACTCTCCACGAACTCTCCTTCATGGTCATTCATAATTGAAAATCGATGACTTCACGATCATTCACGACACCTATCCTCAGAAGTTATTCGGTGTTTCACATGGTTTGTTTAGCGTAGGAATAGTTGGTTTGATTATCCGTCAAAAAAATGGGTCTCGGTCAGTATTGTTTTAGATGGTTTTGGGCCCCATTAATAGCTGAAAATGGTAAATACGAGTGTTAGAATGGCTTTAGAGTTGGGTCTAGTATAAGAATAATATATTCCAAAAAAAATTCTCAAAAATCTCAAAAATTAGGAAATAGGTCATTTCGACTGGCCAATCCTATTTTGATGAATTTCCTTCCTGATTTTTCCAAAATGACGATTTTGCCTCTTATGGGTAAATTGTCTGGGAAAATTCCAAAAAATTCTCAAAATCTCAAAAATTAGGAAATGGATTATTTCGACTGGCCAATCCTATTTCTGATGAATTCCTCCCCGATTTTTCCAAAATGACGATTTTGCCCCTTATGGGTAAATTGTCCCGGAAAATTCCAAAAATTCTCAAAATGATGGGTAAATTGTCTCGGAAGATCCCAGAAAATTCTCAAAAATTTCAAAAACTAGGAAACAGCCATTTCGACTGGTCAATCCTATTTTGGATGATTCCTCTTCCTAATTTTTTCAAAATGACGATCTTGCCCCTATGGGTAAATTGTCTCAAGAAATTTCGAAAAATTCTCAGAAATTGTGGGAAATAAGGAATGACCACATTCAGCTGGTTTGACCTGTTTCATTTCTCGATCCTTGAAAAATGACCATTTTACTCTTCTGGTCAGTTTGACCCAAATCTTTCAAAGTCACCCCAAGTGATTTTTCATGAAATTGGTACCGAAAGGGTATTAGAGTAATCTAACGTAACTAAGTCTTTGAACTCATAATCTCTGGTTCGCAGAAATAAATTAGTTCTCCCGCTAATTTATTAGGTTTCTAATCGACCTACCAAGAACGATTAGTGGCGACTCCAAATCTTAAAATCAAATAACCAAAACCAAAGTTGCGATTCGGTAGGGCTTGGGAGGGTCCACGTTAGGTTAGTTAATTAATTAACCTAATAATCCGTTCACCCGATCGTAATTCGTAAATTTAAATTTCTTTCCGGTCGTGACACCCATGATATTGAATAACTAGGTGGGTGGCTGATCGAATGATGCTTTGAAAGCATCTCTCGTTTTCTCACAAAAAAGAAAAAAAAACTATTGTTGATGATTCATTTATCTAATAAATTGGTTAAACAACTTATCCATTTTTCACAATATCACTTCATGTCACTTTATCTAAAGCTGACTCATCTTCTTGCCCATTACGTTTCTATGATAAGAACAAAAACTTTAATATTAACGGGATAAAAACCACAGATTTCAACAATTTTTATAAGACTGCAAATCACTCACAACCATCAATATATGAAAGAAAAATTACAAAGCAAAGAGTATGACAGCTATAATACATAAGGAAGATGTTTAAATGATCTCAGAGAAATTTTATATGATGGTAAATTTTCTATATCTTGATAAGAAGAATTTAACGTTATTTGAAGTTTTGAAATGTAATTTCCACATTGTAATTTTCAAAATATATATCTAGACATTTTTGAATGATGAAATAAAATGTCTATATGTAGAAATTAACAAATAAATTTGCCAAAGTTCTCCTTCGAATATTTCTTTCCTAAATAATTACTACAATGATTTGCTCAAGACTAGTGTAGCGTTAACATCTTTTGTTAATTTCAAAAAAGAACCGAAATTATTCCTTCAATTCCGGTGCATAGCACAAACTTCTTAGAAAACATAAAATGATGTTGGGTACGAAGACCGAGTTTACGTAAAGACTTTATGCCCGGGGAATGAAGTGGGCAATGATAATCTCATAGTCATGTGGCCCATGTAGATAAAGACGGAGAAACTAACAGAAAAGTTGGGTTCTTTAAATAACACTAAAATTTGGAAACTTGCCATTAAGCATGAAGATGTTAGTTCTCTTTTCCTTTTTGGTAGGCCGGCGGCTAAGGGTCTGTTTGGTAACGTTTCTGCTCCAAAAAATGTATTCTGTTTAAAATCATTTCTTTATTCTGCTCTTTTAGAAAACCAGAATGTGTTTTGGTAACTACATAAAATTTTTAATTTTTGGTCCAAAAATCATCCTACAAAAGTGATCCGTGGGAAGAGAATGAGAAGTCCATCGTTGAAAAGTAATCCTAAAAAGTGTTCTTTTTTGAGAAACAACTTTTTTTTGTTTCTGATTTTTGGTCCAAAAGTGTTCCAGGGAGTAGAATCAGAAACAAAATTATTTGCATTACCAAACATGTTTCTGATCCTTTTTGTTCCCAGGAAAAGAAACAGAGAACAGAAACTTTACCAAATAGGCTCTAAGTGTCCACTATGAGTTTTCAATTCTATTTTGTGGAAATATTTTACAATATGTATCATACCCTAAGTTCGTAGTTGTATTATAGAGAATGATCGGCTGTCCTATAAAGAACAAAGCCTTTAATGAAAACCAACCACTCATAAAAATTTAGCTCACATAAATAATTCGTCAGGTAAAACTTGTATTCACAAAACTTAAAAAACATCACGGCTTATCAAGGGACAATTGTCGCTATTTCAATGACATCAAGTCACAAATAATGCAATTGTATAACTAAGTATCGACTATATGCAACAAGATGTTTTATAGGCCTCTAAGGTAGTTCTAATTATAAAAAAGTAATAATAATGAAAGATGATTAGACCTATCATATACTCAAATTATGTATACAAGTATATATCTCATGAGTATTATATGAAAGTGTTTTAGCAATATCATATTTTAATGAATCATAAAAAAAAAAATGTTCTATGATTTGGTCAAATCGTATCCCACAAAGACACAATAATGGCAAAGTAGACCAAGCAAATGACCCAATTGTTTGTAAGCTTGATGGTAGATGAGCTTAAAAGGGAAATCGAACCACCTATACCTACAACAAAGTAGGGTGGAATAACATTCAACACGAATTCAATAAATAGACAGGATCATAAATTTGCATTTAACTTTTTAGGATCAATAATTTTTCATAGAAGATGTTGAGCTAATTATGTTCCAAAAGTAGAAATTTTCAATTGGTACCAAATAACTGTTCTAGAAGTAAAAATTTTATCCTGTTATCAAATGCCTTTCTCTAATCGAAAATCCATTTTTAAAGTAGTAGAAGTAGAAAAATCAACTTTTGATTAGAGGCTAATTTTTAGAGCAAAAAAGTTGTCATGCACAAACCGTAAGCACCGTGTTTTTCCAAAGTTCTATAATTACTAATAATCTTTTTTTTTTTGCTGTAATCTTGACTGTGCAGACCGAAGGACAGTCCGAATAGTTCTGCAATTATTAAGATCACTTGATTGGGATATTTCTAGTAATTATATGTCTCTTGAGTGGGTCATGTTGAAGATTATTATATGGCAAGGGAAAAACAACTTCTCAGATGTTGGGGATGAAACTTTGAGAAAGCCAGCAACAAAATTATTTTTAATCAAACAGAACAACAATCATGTCACGCCCCGAAATTCCACGAGCGCGCGACATTTGCACAATGACGGTCGATACATGCGACATCCCAGGATTATCGCTGACCTTGAAACCTTAATATCTAAATAAACACTAGCGGAAGCGATAACTTACCCCTAACAACGAAGAATAAGGACTAGCGCAACCATAACACCTCATATATTACATAATTTTAGCTTCATATTACACTTGAATGTCACCTTTACAAAGATTAACAACAACAAATAACCCAGGACGACCACATTCATCAGCAACCACCGATTCACCATCAATTGTCCTTGCCAACTGGGTACTCCACCACCTGGATATCAAATCTTGTGGTATTTTTGCCATGCTTATGTTCTAAGGTTTGAAAAAATAAGGGCAATCACCTATGAGAACAAATCTCAGCAAACTAACCTCTAAATCCCTTCTCAGAATATCAACACCCTCAGACCCAACTCTCAGGTCTCAACTCAAGTATTCAAAACCGCAGGGCCAGAAAATATCAAATCAGGTCCAATTCGAGACCACTATCTCAAGATTTCAAATAACAGCCAATCAATGGCTCAATATAAATAATCAAGCATTTAAATCAAAACATCCAATCAATCCTCAATATTATTTTGAACACGAATACGGGCCCCAAATATTTGAAATAGTAATATAAAATATTGCTCGGGCCCCAGTTTTGCATAAAATGCTCCAAAAACCCATTTCGATACTCGATCCACACAGGACCCATTAAACTTGTCATTTTCAAATCAAAATCAAATTGAGCAGCACATGAACAGTGTTCGGAGTTCGTGAACAGTAATTTCAAAACATATTTGGCCCGTTTTTGTACTAAATCTTCCAAAAATCCATTTTTCGGTACCGAAACTCGCGGGACCCACATCAACCACCTCAAACAACATTAATCCAATATGGACAGCAACCTTTCACAAATCCACAGCACATTCACAGCCCCATAGAATTTCATTTCCTCCAAATACGCCGATTACGGCAAATTTTTCTAAACGATTACCTCGAATCGGACCTAGAGCTAGTCCATGGCATGTATAAATTTCTAATCGAGAAATAGAGGTATAAATTACCTAATCAAGGCTGAAATGGAGCTGAGAAAGCTGTGGAAGCGGCGGCGCACAGCGGCGATCGAAAAAGCCACGACGTCCAAATCGAGGCTGATCAAGGGTTGAATGGGGGGGTTCTCAAGCTGAAAATCAATATTTTCACATGAAAATAAGCCTAGGATCGCGGGGGTCAACATATATTAACATGAGCCCTAGATCAAATTCGGGTAGCAGAAAACTAGTTCGCGACCGAAACGGCAAAGCAAATTTAGAAGGTCAAACGACCTCGATCAAGTGATTCAAAGTTTGTGAACTCACCTCAGAAGGAGTACAACATATCCAAAAATTATGAAAATCCAACGGTCGGATTTTCGTCAGTGGCCAGTTGAAGTTGATGCAGAAATGGAATCTAGCAGAGAGAGGAGAAATCCTGAAAAATCAGAAGAGAGAGAGAGAGAGAGAGAGAGAGAGCGAGAAAGAGATTCTGCTGGGAGAGAGAGAAAAAGAGAAGAGTGAGATTAGATATTATCCTTGGGATAATTATGGGTTCACTATTCACTGAGAGCGCCTTAAAGCTGAAACGAATGACTGATTTTTGGACTATCGGTAAAATTTTGGACTGATAAAGCTGGCTTTCAATTATTTTCGGTCACAGCTGGTCAAATGGTCAAAAAGATGATCGATGAGACATTTCTCAAAATTCGTGAAAATTTCAGGACTAGTAAAGGGCTCAATTGTTGCTGATTTGGCTCAATCGGATCGGAAAATAACTCAGAATATCCCGAACAAATTTTCTAACCTTGCTAAAATTACTATAACACTCTAGCCACGGATTCTGCACAAATCGGGAGTGAGATGCAATTTTCCAATTTTGCCCTTCATTTAGATAATTTGAAGTCCAAACTGTCAATTTAACGCCTTTCAAGGCAATGTCCAAATTTTTGTCTCTCAATTCTCGAAAATCTAATATATTATTATCTTACAGACAACCGAAATTGGGATGTCCAAATCTTCCCTCCTTAAGAAGTTTCGTTCTCGAAACTTGTCCTTTACTCCTCCTTAGCAAATGCAAGACCCTTACAGTCATTATCTCACTCAATTATAAAGCTTTATTACCCTTTCGCTGCGCACTCTGATCGTTTGTCCTCCTTAATTGCCACATCTTGCAATCTTAACCATTCTCAAGGTCATCACCCACCTCACTGATCACAAGTCTATTGGGCAATATTATTAGGCTACTCACTCATGATCACTCCATGAACGTCTCAAGTTCACTTCTCACACTCGTTAATTCACATAATATCACTCAATGGACTTACCACATACAATATACATTCAGGCATGTCGTTCCTTATCACTCAAATTGTACATATGTCGTTTTTCCAATTCTCGATGCCAGAACCACATGCCATGCCAGGATTCTGTTGGTTACGGTCATTCAAACACATTTCACATAATTCACACCCCACCAAGACGCGATCGGATCACTCGTCGACTCGCTCGTGTGGGTCTCATCACAAACCCTCCCTAATCACACAACAGGGGTCCTTTCCGATCACGACGGAGGTACACAACAAATGCTTGACTTTCACCAATATTCACAAGGCATTCGAGCATTCCTCAATCAAGGCATCTCAATTCACTTTGACTTTCATCCACCATTTCGATTCCTCATGTGCAATGCTATGCAATTTTTTAAAACATTTTTTTTCGAAAACCACCTTTAATGCAATGTATCTTTCAAAATAAGTCAGACTTCACACAACGCCTAAACCCACTTTTCAATGGGTGATTTGGTTCATTCCTGCCCCTGTCGCCATCTTAGAAGCCTGCCAGGAGCTGCACCTTGTTCGAGCTCTCTCTAGCTCCGGCGATCACTCTCCACTCTCGTCAGACCGGGTCATTACAGGCCCACCAGCTTTCGTCCGGTTCGTCCCCAAGTTAGGCACCTACTTAGAAGATCCCGTTCAACATGTCCCATACCATGTCTCACTACGATTTTTAGGCATCCCGTACAGCTTGTCCCATATCAAGCAACGGTTTATCAAGTCCAACAAAACAATGTCATGAACTATGTATGTACATTTCTCAAACTTCAAATTTTGATGCAATCAACACGTGCAATGCGTGATTGTCCTCAATGCTCCTCACATACTACTCACTTCACATCGAGCCCTATTTTAGGCTTAATATATCAATCACTATACTGCTCCATCAAGCACAAAGATTATCAAGCCTATACATTGGTCGATAAAGTTCTCATCCATCAAACAGCCACAAGGTAACTATCGCTAGTACACAATAATAGGGCCTAGGTTCTCGCTTCAAGTCCAGTTGCACCTGCAACTTAGTAGAATCAATGCAAATCATTCAGCATCAAACGATTCAAGCCTAGCAATTATAGGCATATTTATGTGCAAACAAGACTTGTTCAAAGTTAGCAGAAACCTAGGGTCTATCTACTTAACTATTCCATAGATCAACACCATTATCGCTCCAAACCTCGAATACACTTCTGGTTGAGCTAACCTTGCTCTAAATTGTCAATCCTTATCACTCCACTGACCCGCTTTGATACCAAAATAGGGATGTCACGCCCCGAACCTCCACGAGCGCGTGATATCAGCACAATGATGGTCGATACATGCGACATCCCAGGACTGTCACGGACCTTGAAACCTTAATATCCAAATAAACGCTAGTGGAAGCGATACCTTACCCCTGACAACGAATGAGCAAGGATTAGCGCAACCATAACACCTCATATATTACATAATCTTAGCTTCATATTACAGTTGAATGTCACCTTTACAAAGATTAACAACAACAAATAATCCAGGGCAACCACATTCATCAGCAACCACCGATTCACCATCAATTGTTCTTGCCAACTAGGTACTCTGCTACTGGATATCAAATCTTGTGGTATTCCTACCATGCTTATGTTTTAGGGTCTGAAAAAATAAGGGCAATCACCTATGAGAACAAATATCGGCAAGCTAATCTCTAAATCCCTTCTCTGGAATACCAAATACCCTCAGACCCAACTCTTAGTCTCAACTCAAGTATTCAAAACCGCAGGGTGAGAAAATATCAAATCAGGTCAATTCGGGACCACTATCTCAAGATTTCAAATAACAGTCAATCAATGGCTCGATATAAATAATCAGGCATTTAAATCAAACACATCCAATCCATCCTCAAATATTATTTTGAACACGAATACGGGCCCCAAATATTTGAAATAGTATATAAAATATTGCTCGGGCCCGATTTTCCATAAAATGCTCCAAAAACCCATTTTTCGATACTCGAGCCACACGAGACCCATTAAACTTGTCATTTTCAAATCGAAATCAAATTGAGCAGCACATGAACAGTGTTTGGAGGTTCGTGAACAGTAATTTCAAAATACTATTTAGCCCGTTTTTGCACTAAATCTTCTAAAAATCCATTTTTCGATACCCGAACCTCGCAGAACACACATCAACCACCTCAAACAACATTATCCAATATGGACAACAACCTTTCACAAATCCATAGGACATTCACAGCCCATAGAATTCATTTCCTCCAAATACGCCGATTACGGCAAATTTTTCTAAACCGATTTACCTCGAATCGAACCCTAGAGCTAGTCCATGGCATGTATAATATTCTAATCGAGAAATAGAGATATAACTTACCTAATCGAGGCTAAAACGGAGCTGAGAAAGTGGTGGAAGTGGTGGGTGCACGGCGGCGATCGAAAAAGCACGACGAATTCTGTTAGATTTTGTCCAAAACCGAGGCTGATCAAGGGCTGAACGGGGTGGTTCTCAAGCTGAAAATCAATATTTTACATGAAAATGAGCTCTAGGGGTTGCTGGGGTCAACATATATCTACATGAGCCCTAAATCAAATTCAGGTAGCAGAAAACTAGTTTGTTGACCGAAACGGTGAAATAGATTTGGAAGGTCAAACGACCTCGGATCGAAGTGATTCAAATTTTTGTGAACTCACCACAGATAGGAGTACAACATATCCAAAAATTACGAAAATCCAACGGTCGAATTTCCGTCAACGGCCAGTTGAAGTTGATGGCAGAAACTGGAATCCAGCAGAGAGAGAGAGAAATTCGAAAATCGAGAGAGAGAGAGAGAGAGAGGTAAGAGATTCTGCTAGTGAGAGAGAGAAAAAGAGAAGAGAGAGATTAGATATTATCCTTGGGATAATTATTGGGGTCGCTATTCACTGAGAGCGACTTAAAGTTGAACGAATTAACTGATTTTGGACTATCAGTAAAATTTAGACTGATAAAGCTTGGGTTTCAATTATTTTCGATCAAAGCTGGTCAAATTGGTCAAAAAGATGGCCGACGAGACATTTCTCGAATTCGTGAACTTTCAGGACTGATAAGGGCTCAATCGATGCTAATTTGGCTCAATCATGATCGAAAAATAATTCAGAATATCACCGAAAAAATTTCTAGCCTTGCTAAAATTACTAACACTCTGTAGCCACGGATTCTAGCACAAACCGAGAGTTAGATGGTAATTTCCAATTTTACCCTTCCTTTAGACACTTTGAAGCCAAACTGTCAATTTTCACACCTTTCAAGGTGATGTCCAAATTTTGTCTCTCAAATCCTCGAAAATCTAATATTATTTATCTTACAGACAACCGAAATTTGGATGTTCCAAATCACATGCGCAATTTTACGATCCCACTAACTATCCCAGTTCTCATTGCTCCTTATCACTTCAGGCCACGACTGGATGGATCAGGCTAACCATGTTCTGATACCACCTTGGGCGGGGATGTCATGCCCCGATCCCCGGGCACGAGCCATCTTACCTAAACGCCTCAAACAGAAGGAATAGTGTCTCAGGCATGCTAATGACCCAACCAAAATTTTACGTCTGCGGAAACGTTTTTTAATATTCGCAGACAAATAAACAAACCAGGATAGAGAAGCAGGATATTCCATTAATTTAACCAAGTATCTTTAGTACATCAACAAGTAAATGATCGCTAACCCTACGAAGCTAAACAACATAAATACAACTCCATTCTTCGAAGTGGCTCCCTAAGACTGGTAAAAAGATAGGTGGGTTGGGAAGGGTTAGTTAATCATCTATTCCCAAAAGAGGGACTACTGCTCCAACGTCCTCTCCCATCACCTTGGACCTGAAAGATAGTAACCACAACGGGTGAGAAATAAATCTCAATAAGGCAGCACCTAAACTCGGATAAGATGATGATTCACTCAGGTGCCCCAATTAATAATATGCCAAATCAACCCATATTTTTATAAAAATACCAGCCAATTCAAGTTTTCTCTTGAAATCATTTTATTGGTGGTCACTGGGTTCATTGTACACAATTGGTGTGACTCTACGCTACAACTAGCAGCGTCTTCTGATAGTCCGTAGATTCGTACGACTGGCAAGACATGGAACTACCATGATAATACCATACGACTGGCACGCACCATAAGACTGGCACGAATTTTTAAGACCCTCGTGTGACCAATTTCATCAATTATGAAATTAGCCAATTTCTAATTTTTCCAACTGAACACGAATAATCAATTTATTGTTCAGTCTAACATAAATCACTCCAATTATTTGGCAGTCCCATGTTAATCTCGACCTCAAGCAACCCCCCCATGAAAATATCATAACAATTTCAATTTTTTAAACAAACAACTGCCAATGACTACTAGACTACCAATCGTCAATCAAATAATTTATAGGTCGCTCGGCTCTAATCCAACACTTGCGCGCGATCTCAAATTCAGTCAATCAATCATTGTAATTTTCGACTAGCCACTGACTACTTCGGTACTCGGTCAAGCTTATTTAATTGTGGCTATTTAACCTAAACCAAGTCCCTAGCTAAATCAGCCACAATTAGACTACGTGGATGTCTAATTTAACTAATTAATTTACTAATTTAATCCGAACGTAATTAACGCCTTAATCGAAGATTAGAGGCCGACTCACAAACGTTAACAATCTGACCGACGGTAGCGGCGGTGATGAAAACTACGATGCCCTTGGCCGGTCGGTGGCGAGCTCGGTTGTACCAACGTCGGGCAATGGAGCGACAACGAGCTCATGAGCTTGCAACGATGCTTGGCAAAACGGAGGCGTTGGTAGCAGCTCGGTCGACTGCGTGCAACAGAAACGGCAAGAAGAAGTAACAGTAGCAAGAGTTCAAGCAGCAAGCACTCAAGAGGGAAACGCAGCAACAGATCCAAGCAGCCAAGAGGAAAATACAGTAGCAGGAAGAAGCCGGAGAAGTGAAGGCAGCAACAACAGTAGTAGCCTAAGCAGTAGGAAGAAGCAGTAGCAGTAAGAAGTGAAGAAGAAGCAAGTGGCAGTAGCAGTAGACCAAGCTGCAGCAGCAGCAGCAACAACAGCAACCGAAGAAGAAGAAGAAGCAGTGGCAACCGAGAGACCCAGCGGTAGCAGCAGCAACATGAATGGAAGGAAGATGCAATAGCAGGATAGTAAGTAGCCGAAAGAACAGAAGGAAGAAGAACAAATAGCAACCGCAAGCAGTAGAAGATGTAGCAACAGCCGCCGCAATAGAGAAGCAGCTGTAGCAACAACCGAAGGTAACAGTTCGAGTAGAAAGAAAATCGAGTAGCAGCAAACTCAAGCAGCTGAGAGAAATCAAGCAGGCGAGAGTCAAGCAGCCGAGAGAAAAGAAGCAGCAGCAGCAGCAGATGGGCGCAGTAGCAAGTAATAACCGAAGAAGAAGTAGCAGTCGGAGAAATGAGCAGCCGAATGAGAAGGAGAAGGAGAAGAAAGAGTAGCCACGGCAGCCGACCGATCGAAGAAGCAGTAGCAGCAGCATGTCACCCACAGCAATAGTGGAGTAGGTGGTGGCGAGCTTCGCAGTAGCAAAGGCCAACAAGCGACAGTAGCAATCAGTAGCCAAAGAAGCAGCAGTAGCCAAGAGCACCGAAGAAAGAAGAAGAAAGAAGAACTTGAAGAAGAAGACTTCATGCGTGAAAAGTAGGGTGGCTGTAGAAAATAATGGGGGGCAAATTGATTTGCATGGGAAAAAAGTGATGGCAGATCTTCCTGGCAGGGGTTTTTGGCAGCAGCAAAAGAAAGAGAGAGAGAGAGTGAGTAGAGTGCACGTGGGGGGGGGGGGGGGGGTTGGTATTTGTTAGCCGGCGGAAAGAGGGAAAATAGGGTCAAAATTTTTTGAATTTCCTTGTCTTGTAGTACATAATTTTGGGGGCAAAAGTGTAATTAGAATTTTTAGGTCATGGTGAAAAATTTGCACAACGACTGGGTATATTTTTTGGGTTTGCACGATGAGGATTCGGATACAATTGGGTTCGACGTAAAAGAAAATTTTTCGGGGCAAATGGAGAATCTTCTTTGGCACGATCGGACGAGATTCAAATTTCGGACTAACGTTCCAACTAATTTAACATTCGCTTTCGAAAATTTATTCTCTTTCTACAAAATCCGAATTTCATTAAAATTTCGAATCCCGAAATTTCGGGACGTCACAACTCTCTCCACCTTAAGAAATTTTGTCCTAGAATTAGATTGTGATAACAACTCTTCAAAAAGAAAATGATGTAGATCCTTCATAACTTCCTCGCTCTCCCAGTTGCTCCTTCTGTTCCATGGTGTTGTTAAAACTACTTTGACTAACGGAATCGTCCTATATCGAAGTACTTGCTCCTTCCTATCTATGATCCTCACAGGACACTCCAAGTACGATGCTCTCTCATCCAACTCAATTTCTTCGAAACTCAACACATGAGCTAGGTCAGGCTTAAACTTCCTTAGCATCGATACATAGAAGACGTTGTGTACTTGCACAAGTCTTCGCAATAAACACGAGGTGATACGCTAAGGTCCAATCCGCTTGAGATTTTCGAAACAGTCACACATACCTCGGGATCAACTTTTCGTTGTCGCGACCTCTGGTGAACGGATTATCATGTTAATTAGATTAAACTAACCTAATGCGGACCCTCCCAAGCCCTATCGAATCGTAACTTTGGTTTTTTGTTTAAATGATTTTGAAATTTGGAGTCGCCCCTAATCGTTCTTGGTAGGTCAATTAGAAACCTAAATAAATTAACGGGAGAGACTAATTTATTTCTACAAACTAGAGAAAATGAGTTCGGGGACTTGGTTACGCTAGATTACTCTAACGCCCTTTCGATACCATTTTATTTCATGAAAATCATTTGGGATGATTGGGGAAAAGTTTGGGTCAAACTGACCAAAAGGGTAAAAATGGTCATTTTTCAAACTCGGGAAAATGAAAATGGGTCAAACTAGTTGGATGTGGTCATTTCCTATTTCCTACAATTTTAAGAATTTTTTTCGAATTTTTTTGACACAATTTACCCATGAGAGGTAAAACTGTCATTTCATGAAGCAATGGGAGTCGAAGTCACAAAATATGGGTCTAGCCATTCAAAATTGACGCATTTCCCATTTTTTGTAATTTTTCTGAATTTTTTGAGCCAATTTATCTTTAAGGGGCAACATCATCATTTTGAAAAGATTAGGAAGGAAATTCATCAAAATGGGATTGACCAGTCGAAATGGCCCGTTTCCTGATTTTTGAGATTTTTCTGATTTTTTTGAAATTTTTCAAGACAATTTGCCCATAAAGGGAAAAATCATCATTTTCAAAATATCATGAAGGGAAATCTTCCAAAAATAGGATTGGTCCGTCGAAATAACCCGTTTCCTAATTTTTGAGATTTTTTTGAATTTTCAGAATTTTTCGAGACAATTTACCTATAAGGGGTAAAAGCGTCATTTTGAAAATTGGAAGGGCAAAATCACCGAGAATAGGATAGACTAGTTAAAGTAACTTATTTCCTAATTTTTGAGATTTTTGATAAATTTTTGGAATTTTTTCACAATTTTCTGATGTTTTTATTATTTTTTTTAGAGAGATTTTTTTTTTATGATGATTGATTTTCTCTTTTCTTTTTTTTTCGGTGGGTTTTGACAACATTTTGTGAGCTCCAAAGTTGGTCCCATCCAGCCCGACCTGACCAATGACCTTGAAATTTCCCCCAAGTCCTATCTAGCCCACCATTTATTACCTTTGCTCTAGGACAAAGTCAATTGTCAATGCCCTTTTGTACATCATTGGCAAAATAGTGACGTTACGGTTGATTTTTACCAAAGAATGGCTAGCCATCTTATCATTGGCTATTCCCGTGAGACCACTCATCAAAGACATTGAGTGAAAAGTAGCATGAGTTGAAAGAACAATCCAATCATGCTTGCACACATTAAAGCTAACTCATCTTCTGTTGAACACGTATAAGATTAAGACATCATGCTTACAGAGTTACATGGGCTAAAGCGTACGCATCACAAAACAATATTTGCAAAGTAACCTTTAATCCTATTTCCAAGGACACAGAGCATCTACTAAGATCCAAACTTCTGGTCTCAAAAGGATCCAAACTTTGTTTCTTACTCATGTCTATAATCTTTGTCGGGATCACAAATAGCAACTAGAGTGCACTCTAAGCAAGAGCAGTAGCTAAGTAGAAAAAAGACTGTAGATGCAAATTCCCATGGTTGCTAAAATAGCCCACAAGCAAGAGACTCTAATGCCGAGACTGAGATAACGTATCTTTCAGACTCATTACGAGAACCAAGATAGTATGATCAGTTTGCTGTCCAAGGGACTTCAATTAGTTGATTGAAAGCCACGAGTAGGTTCCAAGACCAACAGGCATTTTTCAAGGGAATATCAGATCAACCAAAGCAGGTAAGCTCAAATAGAAAGACATTTTAGGCTCCAAAAGTTTGGAGGTTCTAATGCATGATCTGCTCTTTGCAAGCACTGCCTCTTTAAGTAAGTTTGCTGTAGTTGGTGAGAGGTGAAAGAGAGGTTCATATGCTTTGGATTTGATTATCTCGTACTCGCAAAAACATGCTTTCTTAAAAAAATTAAAAATTAAAAAAAAGGACTAAACTGAAACCATACCCCTTGAGCTTCATCCACCGTTGCAAATGGCTCTGGATAGTCAGCAAGCACTTCAACTTTTGGCCCTACTTCGAGTATAGCAGGAGCTCAAATAAAAAACTCCACGAAAAGTATCAGCACCTCCTTCCTTCCTGTTTTGGCGAGCGAGAATCTTAGGGCTGTACACCAAAGAATTCACAGCGCAAGTGAAGGTTCTGGACTCGGCTTGAATGTCCGCCACTCGATCCGCAGCCACCGCACGCAGGATCGCACACATCGCCCACCGGCATCCGCCAGCAAAGCTGGAGGTCGCGCCTCCAAAAACGCCGCTCTCAACGTTTCGATCCCCGAGAGTCTTGTCTCGTGCCAATGCCTCCAACCTCCAGTGATCCTCACTTCTGCTTTTCCTTGTACACGCCGAAACAGTATCAACCAG
>JAGVVM010009474.1:0-20734 GCA_019149425.1 Psidium friedrichsthalianum
AGCAACTAACGACATCGTTCTCTCGTTGTCGTCTGTCGGAGAGATCCAAGTCCTCGCCGCCTTTGACGTCAAGCTAACCTCACTCCCATTCACTTTCATGGCAATGGATGAGGACTTCATATTTGGCTAATGCTATGTCCAGTGTCGCTGTTCATGATGTACTGTAGTTAAGATTCTTGTAATTAATGGCCTTTCTAAGAGGGAGCAGTATTTTCAGACCTTGCATGGAGGGGGGGATTGGTCCGTGAACATGTCCTTTTCGATCGTTCGGGCATCGACGACAGGTACTAAAGACGCGATTGGGTCATCCCAGAATGTGGGGGCCGTCGACGAAGAGCGATACCTCAGCTCACACCGTGGTAGATTCCCGCAGCACTTCCACGCTGATGAACCAGTTTTGTTTTCGTTCCGCGAGTCCATAAGGCGTTAGAAAACAACACACTTTTGAATTCTCTCCAAGTGTTTGACACTTGATTTTTAATCCTCTTTTCTTTTTTAAAATTAATAGAAACTCATAAAAATTCATAATAAAAATCAACTTTGGGGATATTGGCCAGCTAGGGAACATTTTGACCAAAAAAATAATTTTCCATATTTTTTGGGGTTTTTCTGCATTTTTTTTAAATTAATAGAAAAACCATAAAATCATAAAATTAAAAAATCAACTTGGGGACATTGGCCAAGCCTAGGGAACTAATTTTGAGAAAAAAATGATTTTTCATATTTTCAATATTTTTGGACATTTTTATTTTAAAATTCATAAAAAATCAAGGGAAAATAGAAAACTGAAAAATCAACTTTGGAAGCCTTGGCCAGCCTAGGCAACCATTTTTGACCAAAAAAATAATTTTTCATATTTTTTTATTTTTTTAATATTTTTTAGAAATTAGTAAGATATTTAATAAAATTAGCGTTTGAGGCTACAAAAATATGAACTCAGAAGAAATGGGTCTACAAAAGTTCCCGAATCGACTCCTCAAGTGTGCTAAATTTTAATATACATGTGTATATGGCACAATTTTTGAAAATTTCTCTTTTTTCCAAACAGAACAGAAAAGACAAAAGGGAAAATGCAGGACCAAAAGAGCCAGTCCCGGGCATGGAAAAGCAAAGCGCCAATCAAAAGCATGGCCAGTGCCCATTCAAATCAATGTAAATCCCCAATGAGATCTGGTTGCGAAAGAAAACTCTTCAAAGGAGTCAAATTGCAAAATCAACTCAGTTGAAGTTTACACCATTCGGGAGTGACGACAATATCAGCAGAAGTTGACACCGTTCTCATACAACAATGGTGTCCTTTAAGGACTATTCTAGAAGATCAAGACTAGTGTCAAAAATACAATGATCACCAATGTCAAACCCACCTCATGTATCTTTTGGGCCAAAATAAACCTTCCCCGTCCCTCGATCCCAACCTACGTTACAACCCTTGTTGAAAGTCTTTTGTGATTAAGGCGCTTAAGTTAACGTAGAGTTGAATGATTTTAAGTATCGCTCGAAAAAGTACGAGGAGGATTATTTCTCTCTCATTTTGCAAGGTTTTTGACTTGTAAACCTGGAGCAGATGATGAAGACTTTTCTGTCGACGGCCTTGACTCTAAGGAGTCCTCTTCATTAAGCCTTTGACCCAGCCTACATTATGGTCCTAATCAAGACCTCCAGATCGGCTTGATCATATCCATTGCGAGACTACTCGGACCCTTGCTGAATGCGATGATGGTAAGATTGAGTGATTTCTCTCCTGCAATCAGGATAAATAACCTTTCTCGAGAGTGAGAGAAAGCCCTTTCGGACTGAAATCCCCAATTCATATTACATTCGAAGTGTTCATACCATGATAACCTCCTTAAACAGAATTAGTAATGCAAACTTGGCAGAATAGTTATGCATGATTCACATTTTGATTGAGTGAATAATGAGTTATCACACAGACTGCTTCTAATCATTGCAAACTTAGTTGAATAGTTTTGCATGACCCGATGAACTCATTGATGAAAATGCATGTACATGTTACCTTTGACACTGACTGACAGGTAATGCATTCCCGATATTCTAATTACCTTCTAAGGTCTCAAGATTCATTCGGCAACTATTGAACGAACAAGCCAAGTTATCGAGAAATCACTAGGCATTTCTTCCAAATCCTCAAGTAAGTATATCTTCAACCTGAACTTTTCAAGAGAATGAATTCTGGCGATTGTCAAAATGCTTAAATCAGTGCGGCATATACGATCATTCAATGAACAAGCAGGTATGACACAGTTAGCCTATCTATGCCTTGATCACTAACTCAGAAGACCAGGTAAGTTTTCTGAACCCTTTCGACTCATCAACGACGTGTTCTCATGAGATCTTCACTAGTTCACGATCGACCCGCTCTTGTTCTTGATCTCTGATTCTTTGGCTTATTCCTAAAGCAACAAAAAAATATAACCCGAGGTTTGAGCTTCTGCAGGATTCCTGTTCTCCCCAGATCCTAAAATGGCACCCTTCAAGGTAAGTTAAATCAAATTTGAGTTTCTACAGGATTCCTGATTCCCAGATCCCAAAGTGGCACCCTTCAAGGTAAGTTAAATCAAATTTGAGCTTTTGCAGGATTCCTGATCTCTCCAGATCCCTGATTGACACCAAAAAATCACTTTTTCAGTTAATACTCTTCTGTCTACCCGAGAAGGTAACATTTAGGTAATCACTGGTGACTTCTAACACAAAATGATCCATTCCCAAGTCATGAGTTGCAGGCACCACTTAGACGAGCCCTTTTAGTAGGTATGCATCTCTGGAGCCCTTCCATTGGAAACCCAATACGGAACGGTCCATTTTCAAGTCTTGAGTTACGGGTACCACTTAGACGGTCCCTTTTTGTAGGACATGTCATCCAGGAGCCCTTCCATTGGAAACCCATACGAACGGTCCATTTTCAAGTCTTGAGTTACAAGTACCACTTAGACAGGTCATTAGGACATGCCATTCATGGAGCCCTTCCATTGGAAACCCCAATATGGAACGGTCTATTTTCAAGTCTTGAGTTCATGCGCCACTTAGACGGGTCCTTTTTGTAGGAAATGCCATCCATGGAGCCCTTCCATTGGAAACCCCAACACAGAATGATTCATTTTCAAGTCTTGAGTTACAAGCACCACTTAGACAGGTCCTTTTGTAGGAAATGCCATCCATGGAGCCTTTCATTGGAAACCCCACCACTTAGGCGGGTCCATTTTCAAGTCTTGACTTCTAACACAGAATGATCCATTCCCAAACCTGAGTTACAGCACCACTTAGACGAGCCCTTTTAGTACGGTATGCCATCTCTGGAGCCCATCCATTAGAAACCCTAATACGGAACGGTCCATTTTCAAGTCTTGAGTTACGGGTACCACTTAGACGGGTCATTTTGTGTAGGACATGTCATCCATGGAGCCCTTCCATTGGAAACCCCAATACGGAATGGTCCATTTTCAAGTCTTAGTTACAGGCACCACTTAGACAGGTTATTTTGTAGGACATGCCATTCATGGAGCCCTTCCAGGAAACCCCAATACGGAATGGTCCATTTTCAAGTGAGTTAGACAGGTCCTTTTTATAGGACATGCCATCCATGGAGCCCTTCCATTGGAAACCCGAATATGAAATGGTCCATTTTCAAGTCCTGAGTTGCAGGCACCATATGAACAAGCCTTTTTAGTACGGTATGCCGTCTCTGGAGCCTTTCCATTGGAAACCCCAATACGGATGGTCCGTTTTCAAAAATCGTTCCTACAGGCATCAAAGTCCTTTTTACAAGCACAAAGTCCTTCCCACAGGCACAAATTCCTTTTTATAGGCATTCCTTCTATAGATCCCAGATTGGGTAAAACCGTTTTCGAAAGTCCTTCTTACAGGCACAGAAATCCTTCCTACAGGTTGCATTTTCTTCGGTGAACCCAATATAGGGGTAAACCGCTCAGTAGAACCCTTTAACAAGGAATTCTATCATGGTATGACCCACCATACGGGTCAAAATGCAGGCGAATCCTTTAAGTAGGATAAATCGCCACTAGAATCCTTTCAATAGAAATTTTGCCATGGGTTGACCTACCATACAGGTTAAAGCTTAGCCTCTCGGGAGTACCCTTGGAATGAATCTCTGGGTGCCTATTCAAAGAGCATTCATGTCAAGCACAGCCTTACAACGGGCAGGTAAGTGCCAGGTAAACTCCCCTCTCTATCTCTCCCTCACTTCATAAGAGCCTCCTCAAGCCCGGCCTGGATCAAAACTTACATAGAGAGATATTGGAGATCAAATATCACGACTCTTTGTATTTTCTTAGGTTGAGTCGATTAGGATTCAGGTGTCATCTCGTCTTTGAAATAAACCTCTACCGAGCTTCCTTTCAAAGAGGGGCAGCTGTTGACACTTGATTTTTAATCATCTTTTCTCTTTAAAATTAATAGAAAATTCATAAAAATTCATAAAATTAAAAAATCAACTTTGGGGACCTTGGCCAAGCCTAGGGAACCAATTTTGACCAAAAATGATTTTCCATATTTTTGGTGTTTTTCTGCATTTTTATTTTCGAAAATCAATAGAAAAACCATAAAAATTCATAAAATTAAAAAATCAACCTTGGGGACCTTGGCCAAGCCTAGGGAACCAATTTTGATCAAAAAAATGATTTTCATATTTTCAGTATTTTGGGCATTTTTATTTTCAAAAATTCATAGAAAATCAAGGAAAAATGAGAAAATTGCAAAATCAACTTTGGAAGCCTTGGCCAAGCCTAGGAAACCATTTTTGAACAAAAAATAATTTTTCATATTTTTTGCATTTTTAATATTTTTTAGAAATTAGGAAGATATTTAATAAAAATTAGCGTTTGAGGCCAAAAAAATATGAAAAAATAGTCAGTATTTTTCTTTTAATTTTCTTTTCAATTTGGCCAAAGAAAATTTGTAAAAATTAATTTGGAATCGAAAATTACTTTGTTGATCTCATTTTTAGATTAAAAGAAAAAATTGGAGAAAATTCATTTTAACTCCGTAATTTTTTATTTTCGCATTTTTGGAGTCGTGACATTGTCCTATAATAGTCTAAATTTTTCAATAGCCTAATGGTGCATTTTTCGTTGTTGCGTTCGGTTTTTCGAATTCAATTTATCATTTGTTCGGATTCAGAGTTTGAGTGACTGGAAGATCTCTTACGAAACTGCACGTGCAAGTAACATGAAACATCAGAGGATTCTGGATCAAGTAAAGTGGCAAACTCATTCTGTTTCCTGAAAACTAGCGCAAGTTGTGATTTCATCAATTAAAGCTATTGGGAAATCAATGGGCAAAACAACAACAAAAAAAAGGAAAAGAGGACTTTGCGGTTCATAAACTCAATAAAATGTATCGTTCGCACACACTATGGAAAGAAGTTGACTGCTGTGTGAAAATGGCTAAATTGATAGAATACAACTTAGAAGATGTTGATGCAGCCATATTAGCTGTCCGAATGACTCTTGCAAAGGGCACGAGTCAGAAGGATCTTGCTCGCGTGGTGAAAAAGGTGAAGAAGTCAGGTAACCCTATGGTTGGTCTTATCGACAAACGCCGAAAGAAATTGCATTATGTTGCTGTTAAGCAACAATCTTGATGAGATGGACTGACTAATGACCACTTTCCCCTCTGTCAAAGCTAGCATTATGAGACAGGCAACCTTCGGGATTGAAAGGAGAATAAAAGATGGAAAACAGGGGCACAGTGGATGGATGAAAGGAACGGCCATTGAGGGCAAAGCGAAACAAAAAAGGGGAGACACAATGATCACACAGGTCCACTAGGATTTTTTTCAGACAAGGCACGTTGAGATAGAGGGCATCAAGATTATAAAAAAAATCCCAATTGGTCGACGAGGATCTTCAGACTGGCTCTTAAAAAAAAGGCAACTACCTGGCCTTTCTAAAAAGGGGGGTTCTAGCTATAGGGATTTTTTTTTTTTTTGGGTTCGAATGGTCACAGAGCTCCGGCGATCCCAAGATTTCCAGATTCTCGTGGGTGTCGCGGTGGCTCTTGTCGCCATTGGAGTTGCTGCTGCCTAACTCAAATTCACAAAGAAACCAAAGGGATGTTGGGATCCTGAACAACTCGAGCAATTTAAACCTGTCAAGCAGACGTCGCTAAGCCATAATGTGGCAAAGTTCACATTTGAACTTTTGATGTCTTCTTCTATTTTGAGTTTCCCTATTGGACAATGTATAAGTTGCAGGGGCAAAGATAGTCAAGTTCAAGAATGGTGCACGAGGATCACTCGGTGACTCCTTCTAGCTTGGTCTACACCAATCTGAGCTACTAATAGGCCAAATCAGACTTCCGCGGTGACCAAAGAGTACTTCAACCATGAATTCAAGCGGTGGACGGTCCAAGCAGGCAACGTGAGTTTCCAGAGAAATAAGAAGAGGACAAACTGAACGGAAAATTCAGCATTCGTCCACTCAGATTGCTACGTCAACATTATTCAGGAGGATAAGTGTAACGTCCAAGAATTTGCTAGAAGAAGCCAAAATTAATGTGGACCCCACATCATTTAATTTTTCCCATTAACTTTTCCTCTCTCTTCCCTCTTGTCCCCTCCACCATGTTCTTTTTCCGTTCTTTCTTTTCCCTCAGCCGAACTACCCTCTGCACATGTCACACCACCCATTTTCTTTGACCTTTCCCTCTCTCTCTCCTCTCTTACTTTTCTTGTTTGGCCGAGAACCTTCGTCCTCTACGCGTGCATCTTCTTCTTCTTCTTCTCCTTTTCTTTTTCTTCTTCAGTCTCGATCGAAACCTCGTTGCTGCTCTTCTTCTACTACCGCGAGCCCAACTGAGCTTGAGATTGACCAACGCCTCCTACAGTCTCACCAACACCCCCTTCCACCGTCACCTCATCGGTCGAGCTTGCCGGCTGCCGTCACAGCAGCCTCGCCGTGAGCCGCGCGAAACGTCCCCGATCTCGTCGCTCGTTTGCTCGCCTGACCTCCACCACCTCACCGTCGTCTTTTTCCCTCACCCCGTCACCGTCCTCAGCCGCCAGTCGCCGCTGCTCCATCGTCATCACCATCGTACACCGCGAGCCGCAAGCACAGTCACTGTTTCGTCGTCGTTACGTCGCGCGTTGTTCAACCGTCCAAGAGTCATCGCGCCATCATCGTCGCTCACCGCTGATGCTTGCTGGAGACCGCTACCGCTCATCGTCGTCGGACGATTTTGGGTGAGTTAATCCCTAATCTTCGATTAGGTCATTAATTACATTTAGGTTAGTTAAGATTAAATTTGTATTAGTTTAATTAGTTAACCGCAATCGGTTTAAGTTAGTGACCCTGGTTAGGTTAAATGGCACGGTTAGGATAGTTAGGCTAAATTGGCAAGTTTATATTGCGAGCGAATTATTGTTTGAGGCTAGCCGGGATTACTTAAAATTTAAGTAATTAATTTTGGACTGATTAAAAATTTATTTAATTATTTTGGATTGATAAATAATATTATTATTGTTCTTGAGTTTATTATTTATTAATTAATTAATTTGGACGAAATTAATTAATTAATATTTGGTTAATTAATTATGATTCTTTAATTAACCGTGACTTAGTATTATTAAATTAATAATTATTTACGATGATAGACGTATAAAAATTTAATTAATTATTTATGGACTGATTAAAAATTTAATTAATTATTTTTGGATAGTAAACAATAATAGTTATTATTCTTGGGTTATTATTATTATTTTTAATTAATTAATTTGGACGAAATTAATTAATTAATATTTGATTAATTAATTATGGTGTTTTAATTAAACGTGATCCAAATTAGTAATTATTATTAAATTGATAATTATTTGAGACGAATTTGTTGATTAACTTTATTAAATTATTGATGGATGCATATTTGTTGATTTTCTAATTCACGATTAATTATTTATTTATCTGCTTGTTATTGTTGATTTATTCTTAAGTGATTTAATGGATAGTTATGTATGTGACCGTATGCAAAGTCAAAATTTCGTGTTTGAGCATGAAAAAGAAAACGGCTTTGAGCCGGATTTTGAGCACGACCGTGTGTGCATTTTAATTAAATACAAGGATAATAACTTGATTGGTTGTCTGGCGTGCATGTGTGGTCACATATTGAATATCGTCGCTCGGGGGTGTCCCGGGAACGACGTTTGATAAGTTCGTGCCGTGTCGATCGGAATCACACGACTTATTGGAAGCACGATAGTCTGTGTCGTCAGACTGATCGGATGCCGGTCGCAACTTGTGACGGACCGAAGTCCTTACAGGAATGCTTGATATATCTGTGTCGTGTTGATCGGAATAACACAAATTATTGGTTGCCGTCGCTGACGGAGTGGGATGAAGCCCAGTTATTCCGGAAGAGTACCAACTGCCTAGTGTGCAACTAACTATCTAGTGTGCTGGGCACCAACCGTCTAGTGTGCCAAGGCCAAGAGCCCGTTAATAACTGGAAATCGCATGTTGCAAAATGCCTGAGAGTTGTGTGCATGGTTTTAGTAATTGCTTTGATTTGGGATTCGATATAATTGTCAAGTAAATTATTGTATTGTGTGAACCAAGATAAGATAAATTGCATGTGAGTGACAGTTGGATTACTTTTGTGTTGACATGCTTGTTTAGGTTACCTGAGTGAATCAATGCCCTAGTTGGACTTAGGCGTTAACTCACAGAGATATTTATATCTCACCCATCATTGATAAACATTTTTCAGGTTTGTAACTTTGGAGAAATGCATAGGATGACGAGGGTGCCATGACCTCTCTTTTGGAGTAGATATGAAGTTAACTCTGTCCCGACCTATTGTCCTTTTTGCTGGTCTTAGGAAGCCACTCCGAAGTATGGGGTTGTATAAACTGTAACTTCGGTATGGTTAACTATTATCTACTAACGAAAATGGTAGTCTTTTGCTGAGCTGGCTATTGATTGATTTGTTGTTCTACTTATCTATCCCAATTATTTTAGTGATTGTTTGAGAGTTTCACGTTCCGCGTGCGTATAACTATAAGACAAAAATAAATGGGTCGATAATGTGCTTGAGACGTCACCCTTTTATGATCCGAGGATGTCACAATAAGTCTTTTCACATCCAGTGTTCTTATTTGAATGGCGACGACCAACTCTACGTAGTGAAACACATATCTTCAAATTCCTCCCTAAGACACTTGTTGCTGCATTTCTGTTTTGCAGGTTATCTGAAAGCTATTCGTTGACCATTGAGCCACCAGAACCGACCCAATGTGAAACACCACACTCCAAGTCCTACACACTCAAGTACAGGGGGAGAATGTGGTAAGCTGGGTATACATTCAGTCATTGGTTGGGTTTCATTTCCTATTTGGGCTTTCGGTAGTCGTGATTTTATATTTTGCTGGACTTTTTTTTTCTTTCTTCGCTTCATGTATGCGCTAAGTATTGATGAGCTTCGAATTGCGTTAAAATGGTGAATCGTGATACTAGTAGTTGGTCTTCACCAAAAATAAAAAAGAAAGCTCTTGGTGGTTGCAAGAGAGCCCATTACTCATCTCATGCTGAATTTGTTCCATTGAGTGTAAGTTTGATGGTTAAAATTATTGAAACTCTCTGATTTTGTGTGCACTTTGATGCTGAGCCTCGAAAGAGTGTATGCTCTGAGAAAGATCGATTCAAATAGTGCATAAGCAACAAAGTGTATCGCAGCTGATAATGCACCAAAAGGATATGGCAGTGAGATTGAAGTGTTTGCTAAATCAAGGCATTAAGAAGCAGCTTTTCTGCCTGAAAATACTGTAGTGTGTGTATTGCTTTGGCCAAATAGCCAACTCATTGCTTCTTTGGCCTCGACAAGAATGTGCTGCTTCGAAAAAACAATTATCAAACGACATATATACAGTATTTCTTCATCATTTCTGTAGCTTCTTATGTGAACTTGCTTGATTTCTAGTGGCGTCTTTCATTCCGCTTTCGATTTGACGACATGTTTTGCCTTTGCCGTGCTATTTATAGTTTTCTTGTGACTTAATAAATTAGCTCAAAGGTTAGTGTAAATTAAACTAAGGTGCTTATCACCTGCAAAAAGAAAGGTGGAGGAATGATTTTCACTCTCTACAAGGCCCAAGGTCATTCTGTTGGTTCATCTCTCGTGGAACAAGACAAGTTTGACTTTGCAACTTCACTTCTTGAGAAGGCCAAGTCCAAGGGCGTGTCTTTGCTCCCTCCTACTGACGTGATTATTGCTAACAAGTTGGCTGCTTATGCTAATTGCAAGATTGTCCCAGCATCCGATATTCCGGATGGT
Organism: Psidium friedrichsthalianum; assembly: GCA_019149425.1. Classification (NCBI taxonomy): domain Eukaryota; kingdom Viridiplantae; phylum Streptophyta; class Magnoliopsida; order Myrtales; family Myrtaceae; genus Psidium; species Psidium friedrichsthalianum. The sequence continues at coordinate 10,297 of JAGVVM010009474.1, forward strand.
TGGATGGGTTTCGATATTGGTCCTGATTCCATCGAGACATTTAGCAACTGTCCAGCCATGAATCGACTCTGTCCAGCCACATTCAAAGTTGATTCAGCCTTATATTCGATTGATATTTGGTACTTAACTTGTCTATTACTTGGTGCTAGAATATAACCATTGACGCGCATGCTGGAAAATCTGCTTGGGAAGGGTATGATTCTCCAACTATTGATTGCCAATCTACGCATATTTGCTTTGAAATTTGCATTGTTGTTCTTATCTTGTCTCGAACACGCTTGGTTTGTAAGTAAAAGTGGAGAAATTGTTTTCTACTCATTCTTGTCAAGAGTGGAAAGTTGATTTTTACGGCATGAAAATCCTATTTTCTTTTTAACCTCTGAGTTCAAAAGAGGAAAAATTCATAAAAATCATTAAAAAAATTTCTAAAAGAAAAATCCAAAACTTTGTTAGAAAAAAGCTACTTTAACTAGTCAATCTTATTTTCGGCAGTTTTGCCCTTCCAATCTTCAGAAATGACGATTTTGCGCCTCATAGGCAAATTGTCTTGAAAAATTCCAAAAATTCAGAAAAATCTCAAAAATTAGGAAACAGGTCATTTCGACTGACCAATCCTATTTTTGGTGAATTTCCATCCCGATCTTTCTAAAATGACGATTTCGCCCCTTTTGGGTAAATTGCGTCGGAAAATTTCAAAAAAAAAACCAGAAAAATCTCAAAAATTAGGAAACGGGCCATTTCGACTGGCCAATCCTATTTTTGATGAATTTCCTTCCTGATATTTTCAAAATGACGATTTTGCCCCTTATGGGAAAATTGTCTCGAAAAATCCCAGAAAATTCTCAAAAATTCCATAAATTAGAAAACGGGCCATTTTGACTAGTCAATCCTATTTTTGGATGATTTTCCTTTATGATATTTTTAAAATGATGGTTTTGCCCCTCATGGGCAAATTGTCTCGAAAAATCCCGGAAAAATTCTCAGAAATTGTGGGAAATAAGGAATGACCACATTCAACCGGTTTTACCTATTTTTACTTCCTGAGCCTGAAAAATGACCATTTTTCCCTTCTGGTCAGTTTGACCCAAACTTTTCCCAATCATCCCAAATGAGTTTTCATAAAATAAAATGGTACCGAAAGGGCGTTAGAGTGATCTAGCGTAACCAACTCCCCGAACTCATAATCTCTGGTTCGTAGGAATAAAGTATTTCTCCCGATACTTTATTTAGGTTTCTAACCGACCTACCAAGAACGATTAGTGGCGACTCTAAATTTTAAAATCATTTAAACAAAAACCAAAGTTGCGATTCGGTAAGGTTTGGGAGGGTCTGCATTAGGTTAATCAATTAACCTGATAAACCGTTCACCCGATCGAAAAATTAAAAATTAAAATTTCTTTCGGGTCGCGACAGCTTGGCGACTCCGCTGGGGAGTGTTCTTAATTTTTGAAAAATTTAGAAACTTAGAGGACTTAGGCTAGAAAATTTCATGAAATTCGTTTGATCTGAATTGGGTGTACTCTGATCTTTAGGTGTTACATGGTCTTGCAGATAGAAGTTATAAGGGGTGGAGTGTTTCACTAATCCTTTGTTTTGCAGGCTTGGTGTTGGAATTGTTTGTTTAATTTCGCACATTTTGAAGCGGTGTTTGCATTTAACTGTATGCCTGTTTAATCGCTTTAACATTACATCACACACGTCCCGTGGCCGAATCTAGGCCACTAGTTTTAGGATGGTATTGTGATTTGGTTCTAGCGTTCAACGTGCGATTACATTGAAAGTTAGTCCAGATTAAATCCTGTACCTCTTTTCAAAAATGAGTTTTAAAAGTTAGGCCTCAGGCTTTGTAAAATTACCAAAGCGGTGGCTTTAATTTTGACTCGAGCAGCCGAAGTGGAAAGGCCCGGCTAATATTGATTACGTCGTGGGATCACGGCTAATATTGATTATGTTCGCGAGATTGTCGCCTTACCATAAGTCTTTCGCTTCAATTTGTGAGCCTTTAGGGTAGGTAGGCTAAGATTTAAACTCACAATTCATGTGCGTGTCTATGTGATTTGCATGGCATATTGAAGGTGAAGTAAGTTCTCTAACTCTATCTTGTATTTATTTTCGGTCGGTCCATGCTAGGTGTCGGTAAAATTTTGAACTTAACATCATGGTCATTTTTTGCAAAGGAAAATAAAATAAAATTGGTGTCCCATTTCTCAAAAAATGAATGTGGAAAAATCCTTTCAGGGAATTTTATTGACTAATACAGAATTTTGTCACATCTTTCCTACTTCAAGTTAGATTTTCTTGACAAATTTACCCCTGAAAACTCATTCTGATAAAAGAGAAAAATCCCTTCGGGAAATTTGCTAAATACCAAAGGATTTTATCACATTTTTTCTAAATTGTAAAATTTGCAAGAAAATCCTGTTTGAGAAATTCACCCATATTTTTCTAAGAAAATTTTCTTTAATTTCTCATAAAATGAAGAAACAAAATTAGGCTAATTAGGCGAGTCATGGACCTACCTCTTTTGGATCACATACTAATTATTTCCTTTACTTTTTGCAGGAAATAATAAGCACCCCGGGCTAGGGTAAAATTTGGCTTATTAATGATGGCATGACCTTTGAAGAATTACCGGTGTCCTAATCGATAATCCCGGAGACAGAATCGTGTCAATCAGTTAGCACGTATGGGCCATGTATCTTGATGGGGGTAGAAATGTATCTTGATCAAGAATGAGGGTATTCTTAATGTATTGAGGGGTTCCTGTATCTTTGAAAAGCACAGATTTTATAATCAGAACCCATGAGGTAAGTATTTAGACTCGATCCCACAACGCCTTTCTGATTAAATCAACCAAAGGCCTGCCTTAAAACTTCCTCGAATTCGAATCACGTAAAGAACTTTGGAGGACCGGTGTTTTATTATTGAGCATGGCCCACAGGCGTTTCTACGGACGATACAGGGCATCCTGCCAACACTATAGGCAGTCGACACATATAAGTAGGTGCCGAAAGGTGTAAACTTTGAATAAAGTGGGGCACGCAACAGGTGGCCTAATTCATTTATTGGTGCATTGACCGAGTTGTCATGTCTACAACAATTCACGTGACTAGCTCACAGGTCTCGATGTGGCTAGTGGAATCCGTTGTCGAAAGTTTCTTCAATGTTCTTAATATCATCATCTATAGTAGCTAATAAGAACATCAAGAAGAACGTTAAGCCTCAACGTCTTCAGTACCTCGGATTGTTCTATCATGCTATACGGGAGAAAAGGTGGCAGAAAATAAAAGTACAAACATGTGAAGCTTTTCTTTCATTCCATTCATCAAGGAGTATTACAACAGCTCACTGGGAAGGAAAAGTAAAACCAAACTGATCCCTAATAAGCATCACAAAAGAGTTCAACTGGCTCTCCATGAAATTAATGCTCTGCCTACACTGACGACTTGGGATTCGAGATCTGCAAGCTTGAAGAACAGGCGAGTACATTTCTCCTTGTGCCTGGCCGCATTAATCTCATGATGTTCAACGACAAGTTTCAAATTGTCGATCAGGCCTCTCTCGAAAGCTATATCCGCTGTTAGATCGTCAAGCCTCTCCTCCAGCCACTTGCATCTGAACTTCATCACAATATCGTTCGGATCATGCTCAAAGTATGTCTGGTTCAAGGCTAGGCACTCCACCAGCTTCTCCCTCTCATGAACCAACAGCGAGACCGTTCACCAGTGGACCTGATGGTCTTCTTGTACCGAGCAACCGAGTGTTCTATAAACGCCAAGCATTCAGATCGATCTTAGTAGCGAGCTTGCACGATGCGGGCTAAGGTGACTGTTTCGTGAGTGTTCCGGCAAGACTCCAGAAAGTTGATGAAGACGTGTGGGAACACCCTGTATTCCCTTTCCAAGTTGGTGCCTACAACGGAAGAAGCATTTATCTCCCCAAACAAACTGAGGATCTCAGCTTCGACACTCGGATGATGGGCTATGTAAACATAGCCTCGGCCAAGAAGGTGATAACGCCTCTCCCATTTGAACATAACTTCAGCTGGGAAGATCTGCGTGGGAAGACTGGCCATTATCAAGATAGAGGAGAGAATCAAGGCCGACGAGCAGAATACGAAGGATAAGAGAAGAGAAGTGAAGCAGATGATTGGGACGCGAAAGTAATAATCCGCTTCACGTTAAATATTAACTTCACAGGAGCAACATCTGTTGGTCAGATTTTCCTATCGGCTATTCCTTTCCGGTGTCATCTTTGTCGGCTCGAATCCCCTGTCGGTCTGCAATCTCGAGCCAAATAAATCCAAGATCTTTACAAAAAAGGTTCGAGGTGACGCCACCGCTTTGAAAAAGAAGAAGAAAAGATGACCCAAATGGGAGACAAAGAAAATTTGCAGTAGAAAAGAAGAGAGGATTCGTCTTTATAGGAGAACACGCCAGCAAAATCAACGGTGGAGATAAGTGGAAGAGATAATGACGGGGACCCCTGCTATGAAAAGATGAAAGAAGACGAGCTAAGCCAGAGATACGATAAAGTTGAGAAAGACAGAACTCTCGGGAGAAGCAATACAGTTTCTCAACCTACGCCTAGATTTTAAAGGGATGTCCTCGTGATAATCTACATCCATGTTCAGAAGAAAGTTTCAAAGCATACATGGTCGCTCAGAAAAATTCAGAGAGAGCGAAAATACAAGAGAGAATAGCAAACCTTGAGGAACCATTAACCAATCGAGGATGTCTTAACCCAACACACTCGAGAACTATCATTACTTGCTGAATATGGGAGATGCAGAGTTCGAGGCCATGTTTAGAATCCATGCCATGGAGCTTGGCCCTTCTGCCTATGACGTCCAAGATCTCGATAAAGATAGAGACAACAACAACCAGGGTCAAAGGAAGCGTCGTCGGCGTCACACCGAGTGTCAGATTCAAAAGCTTGAAGATTTCTTCAGAAGGTACCCCATGCCGGATGGCAAACAAAGAATGAAACTAAGCCAAGAAACAGGGCTGAACCCTATGTAAATCAAGTTTTGGTTTCAAAATAGGCGAAGCCGAGTAAGGACTCAACACGAGTGCAATGAAGTTGAGTTTTTGAAAGCTGAAAATGAAAAACTCCGAGCAAAGAACAAGAGGTATAAGGAAGCTTTCGACTCCACCACTTGCCCCAACTGCCATAACCTCCTCATACTCGACGAAAGACAGTACCTGAAAATCGAGAACGTCCATTTAAGAGGTGAGTTAGATCAGTTTATAACAGGATCGAGTTCTGTTGGAGAAGGGTGCAAAAAGACCAACCCTATGGGATCATCATTGATACCTTCCGAGAAAGAGGGGACAGATCACCATCAAGCGGGCATTGATGATGAGCTTTTCGCCATGATTGACCAGTTCCATATCGGTAGACCATCGGGGCTGTAATGCGCATGCCCAGCCAGTGATCACCGAACCTTCAATATGGCCGATGCGTACCTGATCCGGAATGAAGCTTGCTGACCACTGGAGAGCCTGTAGAGAAGGAAGAAAAATCAATCCTAAACGGATGAATATGCTTTATCTTGCATGGGATGTTTTCTGCTTTTATGAATGTATGAAATTAATACAAAAGCAAGAAGCAATCATTTCCCTTTTCCCTGTTAAGAGCTCGAGTTTGCCACCGCACCAAACTCGCAGCGAATTAATTGCGAGTAAAAATTCGCGTAAACTCGAAGGGTAACTCTGTATCGTTTCAATTTACCCTCAAACGCTTCAGTTTCAAATTGGATCCCTTCTATTTTCAGGAATTTGCAAACCGGCCCAAGAATACAGTCGTACCCAAATGTGAAGTTCCTTTATTAAACGAGACTGGGGGATAAATCAATTCGTGAACACTATCACTGAATGGACGGCTTCAAACAAAGAAAAATACGAGTGAAACACGCAGGCAATCTTAAAGGAGGGTAATTTTGTATCGTTCCAATTTACCCATAATCGTCTCGAGTTTTGAATTGACCTATTCCATTCTTAACAGGGATTATAAACTGCCTTGAAAAGCATCGCAACGTGGAACTACCTAGTGCAATACAACAAGACCACGTCATCTCAAGGATTTACACTTAAAGAAAAGCCCTCATGGACACCTACGGTCTAATGAGCCTGATGGCATAGGGAATGGCAGTGGTTTGAGGCGATCCAAGTTCGATCCCCAAGAATGCCCAATGGAAACAGGAGAGAAACTTGATCCAGCGAACCTGATAAAAGGGGTCACGCAAAACATTCAAGATGAAGGGTAAACCAATATCGTTCCAGTTTATCCCTTTTAATATCGGCTAACACGTCTCCTTTCCTTTTTACAGGAAATATTTACACTAACATTTAACATGTTGAAGGAGACAACCCCAAGAGGCAAAATTATGATCATCTGAAGAGATCCATTCCGATCAAAATGGGGCAAATTGATGGCAAATCCTAAATTAAAAAGGTGAGTACGTCTCCTTTAACTCATTTGATTTCAATGATAGCCTTTATGGTTTTCTTCTTGCAGGGGCATTCGACCCATAACCAAGACGATTATCAAAATTAAGCAAGCCCAAATGCATCAAACCTTCACTCGACTCCTTCACCCATGCGTTTCATTGTGCAGGGGCAAAGTCAGAGACGAGCCACTCTTGACCTAAGGAGTAAACTTTCAATTTGTTCGATCCGCCCACCTGTCCAGCGGCAATTCAAATTCTCCCATTCTTGAGAATGTTCTTCTATACTTGCACATTTCATAAACATGCATGATGCCAAAGATAGCCACATTTGTATTGTGTTTGCACATTCCATGATTTATGCATAACTATTTTGCGTGTTTAATTTGTTAATTCTGACTTGGAGTATAAACTGCGCGTGATACATCGAATGTGTGGAATGGGGCATGACAGGATGATGAAGGTAAACCATTTCCACACACGTCTTACATTTTAATCAGCAGTGAGCCGAGCGCTAAATAGGCTCCGCATTCCCCGAGGCAATGGATTTCTCGCAAAAGGTACGATAGCTAAAAGGAAAGAGGCATTTATTTCACTATCCCAAACAAGTACATGTGACCATAGACAACCCATTTGAGCGGCGGTTTTATTTCGTAACCCCTATCAAGGATCACCCCATATCGGGGCCAAGTGGAGGTAGTCCCAGCAAATACCACAAGATAAATGGTTAGAAATTTTCTTGCTCGGACTAACATCAATTTTCAAGTGATTCTTTGCTCTCAGCCTCGTATGGTAATTCAAGTGCCTTAGGATGATGAAAAGCATTCATTTCCCTATCTGATACACTCATATCCTTTACATCGCCCAATTGAGCCTGCATATTCGTTTCTTAAAACCTCGTTGGTGATCATTGTCCATTCTAAGATGAAGATGGCAACACCTCAAAGCAGAAGAACTTAGAAGAAATGGGTCTACAAAAAGTTCCCGAATCGACTCCTCAAGTATGCTAAATTTTTAATATACATGTGTATATGGCACAATTTTTGAAAATTCTCTTTTCCAAACAGAACAGAAAAGACAGAAGGCAAAATACAGGACTAAAAGAGCCAATCCCGGGCATGAAAAAGCAAAGCGCCAGTCAAAAGCAAGGCCAGTGCCCATTCAAATCAATGTAAATCCCCAATGACATCTGGTTGCGAAAGAAAACTCTTCAAAGGAGTCAAATTGCAAAATCAACTCAGTTGAAGTTTACACCATTCAGGAGTGACGACAATATCAGTAGAAGTTGACACCGTTCTCATACAACAATGGTGTCCTTTGAAGACTATTCTAGAAGATCAAGACTGGTGGTAAAAATGCAATGATCACCAATGTCAAACCCACCTCATATATCTTTTGGGCCAAAATAAACCTTCCTCGTCCCCGAACCCAACCTACGTTACAATCCTTGAAAGTCTTTTCTGATTAATGCGCTTGAGTTAACGTAGAGTTGAATGATTTTAAGTATCGCTCGAAAAGTACGAGTAGGATTATTTCTCTCTCATTTTTGCAGGGTTTTTGACTTGTAAACCCGAAGCAGATGATGAAGACTTTTCTGTCGACGGCCTTGACTCTAAAGAGTCCTCTTCATTAAGCCTTTGACCCAGCCTACATTATAGTCCTAATTAAGACCTCCAGATCAGCTTGATCATATCAATTGCGAGACTACTCGGACCCTTGCTGAATGCGATGATGGTGAGAGTGATTTCTCTCCTGCAATCAGGATAAATAACCTTTCTCGAGAGTGAAAGAAAGCCCTTTCGGACTGAAGTCCCCAATTTAGATTACATTCGAAGTGTTCATACCATGATAACCTCCTTAAACAGAATTAGTAATGCAAACTTGGCAGAATAGTTATGCACGATTCACATTTTGATTGAGTGCATCATGAGTTATCACACAGACTGCTTCTAATCATTGCAAACTTAGCTAAATAGTTTTGCATGAACCGATGAACTCATTGATGAAAATGTATGTACATGTTACCTCTGAAACCGCCTGATAGGTAATGCATTCTCGATATTCGAGTTACCTTCCAAGGTCTCGAGATTCATTCGGCGACTATTGAACGAACAAGCCAAGTTATCGAGAAACCACCAGGCATTTCTTCCAAATCCTCAGGTACGTATATCTTCAACCTGAACCTTTCAAGAAAATGAATTCTGGCGATTGTCAGAATGCTCAAATCCAGTGCGGGACATACGGTCATTCAATGAACAAGCAGGTATGACATAGTTAGCCTGTCTATGCCTTGACCACTAACTCAGAAGACCTAGGTAAGTTTTCTGAACCCTTTCAACTCATCAACGACATGTTCTCATGAGATCTTCACTAGTTTATGATCGACCCGCTCTTGTTCTTGATCTCTACTTCTTTGGCTTATTCCTAAAGCAACAGAAAAATATAACCCGAGGTTTGAGCTTCTGCAGGATTCCTGTTCTCTCCAGATCCCAGAATGGCACCATTCAAGGTAAGTTAAATCAAATTTGCACTTCTGCAGGATTCCTGATCCCCCAGATCCCAGAATGGCACCCTTCAAGGTAAGTTAAATAATATTTGAGCTTTTGCAGGATTTCTGATCTCTCCAGATCCTTGATTGACACCGAAAAATCACTTTTTCAGATAATACCTCTTCTGTCTACTCGAGAAATGTAACATTTAGGTAATCACTGGTGACTTCTAACAGAGAATGATCTATTCCCAAGTCCTGAGTTGCAGGCACCACTTAGATGAGCCCTTTTAGTAGGGTATGTCATCTATAGAGCCCTTCCATTGGAAACCCCAATACGGAACGGTCCATTTTCAAGTCTTGAGTTACAGGCACCACTTAGACGGGTCCTTTTTGTAGGACATGCCATCCATGGAGCCCTTCCATTGGAAACCCCAATATAGAATGATCCATTTTCAAGTCTTGAGTTACAAGCACCACTTAGATGGGTCCTTTTTATAGGACATGCTATCCATAGAGCCCTTCCATTGGAAACCCCACCACTTAGACGGGTCCATTTTCAAGTCTTGACTTCTAACACAAAATGATCCATTCCCAAGTCTTGAGTTACAGGCACCACTTAGACGAGCCCTTTTAGTAGGGTATGCTATCTCTTGAGCCCTTCCATTGGAAACCCCAATACGAAACGGTCCATTTTCAAGTCTTGAGTTACGGGTACCACTTAGACGGGTCCTTTTTTTAGGACATGTCATCCATAGAGCCCTTCCATTGGAAACCCCAATACAGAACGGTCTTTTTCAAGTCTTGAGTTACAGGCACCACTCAGACGGGTCATTTTTGTAGGACATGCCATTCATGGAGCCCTTCCATTGGAAACCCCAATATGAAATGGTCCATTTTCAAGTCATGAGTTGCAGGCACCATATGAACAAGCCCTTTTAGTGCGGTATGCCGTTTCTGGAGCCTTTCCATTGGAAACCCCAATACAGAATGGTCCGTTTTCAAAAATCGTTCCTACAGGCATCAAAGTCCTTTTTACAGGCACAAAGTCCTTCCCACAGGCACAAATTCCTTTTTATAGGCATTCCTTCTATAGATCCCAGATTGGGTAAAACCGTTTTCGAAAGTCCTTCTTACAGGCACAGAAATCCTTCCTACAGGTACAAAGTCCTTCTTACAAGCATTTTCTTCGGTGAACCCAATATAGGGTAAATCGCTCAGTAGAACCCTTTAACAAGGAATTCTATCATGGTATGACCCACCATACGGGTCAAAATGCAGGCGAATCCTTTAAGTAGGATAAATCGTCACTAGAATCCTTTCAATAGAAATTTTGCCATGGGTTGACTTACCATACAAGTTAAAGCTTAGCCTCTCCGGAGTACCCTTGGAATGAATCTCTGGGTGCCTATTCAAAGAGCATTCATGTCAAGCAACAGCCATACAACGGGCAGGTAAGTGCCAGGTAAACTCCCCTCAGGGGGGGGAGGTAAACTCCCCTT
>JAGVVM010009476.1:0-13713 GCA_019149425.1 Psidium friedrichsthalianum
TAAACATGTCATTGAATAGATGATACTTAGAATATTCAAAAAAGAGTTATTGCATTTAGAGTTTTTTTTATGATAGGCATTTAGTAAATAATATTTATAGATTAATTAGGCAAATTTTAAAGAATATTATTTGCTTAATAAAATTTTTTCAATTGATTTTGATAATATCACTGCAAATACCACTTCAATTGTTGAACTGGAAAAGATTTGTAAACCCGTTTTTTATGGATAATTTTTTCTCGTTAGATATGCTTGTCTTGTTTTAAATTTATGTGTACACCATGGTTTAAAAAATCTTGATATTTTTTCTCAATCCAATAAATAAAAAAAGCAATTCAATTGTGATGGAAACATTCCAAATAATGAAAGAATGGTTGAAATTTTGTAGAGCAAATGATAAAAACAAAGAGATTTTCAAGAAATGTTTTAAATCATGAAAATTCTACTTACGAGTTTCTTAATGAATCTTTTACATATAAAAATTTATTATGTGTATTTATTTCAGATGATATGACTCAAATTAATTTATAACCACAAGAATGGGATAGCTGCAAAAAAAAAACTTAGATATTTTAAAAAAATTTAATAATGCAACTTATACTTTGTCCAGTGTTTATTATCCTACTATGCATTTATTTTTAATATAATATATTAATATTGTTGGATTTTTTAAGAAAATAAAAATGATGAGAATTTAAATGGTCTAATAAAATAATGCGAACAAAATGGCTACATTATTATGGAGAAATTTCTATAGTTTATTTAGTTGCTTGTGTTTTTTATCTACGTTATAAATTAGATGATTTATGTGATTATTTGAATACATATTATGAATGTTTACGTTTAATTGATGCGGCAAATATTAGAACTATACAAATAAGGGTTAAAAACGTAATAATATAATTATATAATGAATTTTATAAAACATATAATCTAGGTGATAATGGATATGGTTCTTCTCAATCTAATGACTTATAAAGTGAGAACATAGGTAAAATTAGTAGAGGATACCGACTTATGTTGCATAGCCAAAAAAAGTAAAAGGGATCAATAGAAAGTAATTATGAAATAGAGAGTTATCTAACCGTTTCTTTTGAGTTTGATAAATCTCAAGGCGACATAAATTTCACAATATTGGATTGGTGGAAGAGGCATTCCACCCAATACTTCTAACCTTGATTGCAAAACGAATTTTAGCAACCCCTTATTCAACAGTTGCGATAGAACAAGCATTTAGCACTGGAAGCAATATTTTGAATGAGCGACGTTCAAAATTAGCTCTCCATTCGATAGAGGCTCAAGTTTGTATCGATAATTGGACAAATGCTTAATATAGACAACAAGAGATAGATCACAATAATGAAGCTGAATTCTTTAATGACGGAGATACCACCACCACCCGTACAAGAACAAGTAGTGACGATTGAGGATGAGGTAAGTATGAGATTATCAAAAGTAAGAGAACTACATGGACTTTAATTCTTCTATCACCAAGAAAATATGTGGGCACTTAATGATAATTCATTAAGTTCAAGCCTCCTCTCTCCCCTTTTTTTCCTACATTCGATTACAATTTTTATTTAATAATACATAATTTCATGAGTTATTATTATTTTTATTTCATAATTCATTATTTGCTAATTCATTACGATTTAATTTTTAAATTCAAAAATCGTAACCCACAATCGTATTTTTGATTTTCAACCGGAATCGGAACCACCGCCTAAGGTTCCGATTCCTCCAAATTTTGAACTGGAACCAGCGGTTCCAAAACCGTGGCCATGACTAATTTCAAGTTCCAAAAAAAAAAAAAAGACACCTATTCTAGTGAGTGGGTTCTAGGTGGAACCTATATGAAACTTGAAATCACTCACCCCTAACTAGAACCAGTAGGCAGCTCTTCCAATAATTCTCCCATAAGTAATAGTCAAGCCAATAGTGCACTAACTTTGGCTCTCAAGTAACTTATGTCGATCAGTCTATATGTGGGGAAATTATCCTTTGATCAATTTAGTCCTAAAGTCTTAAACTTTTTAATTGTACCAATTGAGACCTAAACCTCTTGACAATTTGTCAATTTAGTCATTCCAATCAATTTTGACCAAAAATTACTGATGTGTATGCAGCATTCCCACACGACATGATCAACATTAACGTGAATTTTTTTAATTTAATATTTTTTCTCATCTTTTTATTAAACTTTTTGTGTTATGAGCTAGCTGAGAGTTGTCTGCCATCGGCCGAGGCTAGATAAACCTTGCCAGCCATTGGGCAAGGGCCACCAGCTCTCACCAGTTGAGACAAGGTTCGCTACTCTCACTCAGAGCTAGGCGACGGCAGCAACCCTCCCCACAGCTAGCAAGGGTTTCTGATCCTCGCTTAAAGCTAGGTGGGGGCCGCAACCATCACTGCGGTTGGGATGGCAAAATGGGAAAGCGTGATGATTCGAACCCATGTCTGGAGCCAGATAGACGAACACGCTTGTCGCTTGAGCAACCGTGATTGATAGAGAATTAGCCAGCTCCGTCATGAAAGTAGCTTAGGTCAGAGAAAGGTGAATTTGACAACTTGCAAACATGAATTAACTCCATCCCATATGCAAATCCGTGATTTGCATTGTTCGGGTCCATGAGTTGGACAACTTAGATTGCACCAAAATACCACCTTAGCTCTCATCATTCTACGGTTGATGATGGCGGTGGAAAGGGCAATAATTTCATAACCATAGATATAGTACATTTATAATTAGCCTTCAAATGCCACTGACCTACCATTCATGTCCAAAATATTCACTCATTTAAGAAGCGTTGGTTTCAATTATGGGATGGAGTTAATTCATGTTTGCAAGTTGTCAAATTCACCTTTCTCTAACCTAAGCTACTTTCACGACAGAACCGACCAATTCTCTATCAATCAGGGTTGCTCAAGCGATAAGCGTGTTCGTCTACCTCGCTCCAGACATGGGTACGAATCATCACGCTTTCCCATTTTGCCACCCCAAGAGCAAGGACATATGTTTCTCAAGTAATCGTCCGGTGCTCACAACCCATCAGGTTTGCTCGAATGCCCATTGGTGCAAGAAAAAGACTAGTCTTTTTATTTTATCAAACACGGTTCCTAAGTTGACTTCATTTCACACCCACTTCAATTCATGTTCAAATTCTCTCTCATACCCTCAGAATTTAGGGTTTGCAATTAATTAACAACGGCTTAAGGAAGGCACCTTGCAGTGACGACGGGTTAGGATGCTTTAATAAGCATGGATGTTGACGTTCACCTGGTCAGAAAATGCAGTAGTCTTCGTAATTGACATCGTAGTAGGGTTCCCTAAATTTGGAGCAAAGCCATGCGTGCATGTAGCCAACATTCTTCTGCCCCTTGGCTTAGACTACAAGCCTTGTGAGCAAGTGAAGAGATGTGTGTCGGGCAACAAGGGAAATCAAGCAATTATTTGCATGGAGAGCAATTATGTGCATAGATTCCATGAGTATGCCAACAAGATAAAGAATGAATCAAGCTCCGGGACAGGAAAGTTGCTCTAATACTGAATAACGCAGAGGGTGTTGATTTCAATCAACACATGAACTGAATTTTGTTATTTTCCTACCTCCTTGTGGTTGATGTAATTCAATTGAAATTCCCGTCAATTTCCCAGCTAAATACCAAAACGGCTGTCGTGCAGCAAGTTTTCTAGACACCGCGTGCTGTCGCGTTACTATTTTATCCGCAAAATGGTAGGGCTCGGATTAAGGTGCGCCGATTTTGAAGGAATTGGAAGAATTAGCACATAAAGAGCGATTGAAATCGATTTTGTGGCATGATTTAGATTTTTTTTTTTTTTGGTTGGTTCGAAGAAGAGGTACTGCTTTCATTAAACAGAAACGGAATTACAACGACTAGCGTTCTTGAAATCGCAACACAAATTGTCACCAACCAATTAGAGGGGAGCGAATTCCTTCGGTGAGCTTTCACGGTTTGGTTGGGATTTGAAGTTAGAGCAAAAGAAGCAGCTTTGGAGATGCAATGGCATCTTTGCATTACAATCTCAATAGTGGAAACCTAGAAAGCGTGTACGCTTCGGGGATTGGAGAAGAGAGGAGGCAAACAATAAGTGAAGGCACATGGGGCGTGGGGGCTATAAATTTGAATAATTTAGAGTAAGCTGCCGAATCTATAATTCGGTGATCACGTGGGGACTGTGGCATTTTTTTTATATTTAGTTTCACATTTTATTATTAGTTTTCGATGGATAAGTTTGGTTTTAAATCAGAAAGATGATAATAGATAATAATCATGAAATTCTTGTTTTGGTCAGATTAAATTATAAATACAATTGAAAGTCATGGGACTGACCTGAGGATGAGATAGCGATGTGGGTTGGCACATGGGGTTTTGTGTTACGTGGTTCATGCATGACATGCCGTCACGCCGCCCCCTAGAATTGACGGGGCAAGTCGAGATCGATTACCCTCCTTTACAGGATCATGCATACCCTTGACCAATATGTTATTATATACGTAACCAGATAGTCGCAATTTCAACCTTGAACTATCCATAAATTTTAACTTAATATGTAATGTGATCTTTGAATTTTTAATTTATTCAATGTAATTTTTTTTTTTTTGTATCGAAGGTGTCCGGGCCAGTATCCATACGAAATGCGCACCTCAACTAATCCTCCAGAAAGGCTAGCGCAGCATCCCACTGCCACGACCCTCTACTTAAATCACCGGCTCTAAGGTTTAAACCCAAGACCTCTTGTGAAAGGACCAGAGCGCAAACCAGCTGGATCATCGATGGGTGGATATGTAATCTTTGAACTCTATAAAAACATTAAATATTATCCTTTAATTAATGTAAGATTAGGGATAACAATGAAGATTTACATAAAATTCGAGAACTAAGTTCAACATATACCAGAAGTGCAGATACTACATTGAATAACTTAAGAGTTCATAGATCATATTGAATATTGGACTAAATTTCATGGATCAAATTGAACAAATTAAAAGTTCAAGGACCACTTATGTATGGAGCCAAAGTTCACAAGCCATTTGTATTATTTTTCTTTTTCTTTTTTCGGGTCACTAGTAATTTTTATTATTTAAAATTTTAAATAAGGGCCTAAAGTACCATCCTTTTCTTAAATAAGGATTTGAAGTAGATCTTATTTTAAATAAGAGTCGAAAATGCTATCTTTTTTTCTCAAAGAAGGGTTTTGAAATGGACTTATTTCAAATAGAAGACTTAAAGTAGCCAAATCATTCAAACAAGGATTTTTGGTTGGTGGCGAGCATGTGCATTTTATGGCCTTCGGAGAAGGGGTATTTTAGTAAAAATATTTCGAGTATATTATATATATATTATATAATTTTTTTTTCCCCTCGCTAACTTAAGGCTAGGGCCGCCTTTGCCAGCATTGGGCGAGGATCTCCCTCTCTGGGCAACGATAGTTGCCCTTGCTTGGTTGTGCGGGCGAGGTTGACCACACTCCCAGATCCTGCGAGGGCAAGCCCCGGGCAGGGCGCACTCGCCGCCCAAGCAAAGGCGCCTCTCATCCGAGGTCGGTGAGGGTGGCCCTCTCCTGGTCATTATCTTTATTTGAAAAAATGATCATTTCACGTTTTATTTGAAAAATTTTCCTTATTTTTTTTTTAAAATTACGTGGAACCCATCGTGAGCAGGGAACCTGTGAAGCGACGATAAGCCGAGACGCCAGTGTCTGGGCGAGTCCCGCACGCGGTTTCCGACGTTGTGCCTAAAACAAATAAAAATAAAATAAATAAAGGAGGAAGAGGGCGGGTCCCACGTCTTAACTCTTCACTTCGCCGCTAAGGTTTCTCCTCCGTTTGGCTTCCCGGCCTTTGCCTCATTTCCAGGGCCAAATCCCAGAAGAAAAAACAAAAAAAAATCTGTGAATTTGTTCCGGGCAAGACCCAAAAACATACACGTGCGTACAATGATTTTTCACTTGAAAGATTAATAGACCTGCCTGTCAGCTAAATATTTCGTCCCCGTAAGCTGACGTGGCATCGAGAATTACCAGCAGCGCGGCCGCACCGAAGTACGAAATTAGGGGTACCATCTCGACCTCTCGCGATCGGATCGAAATTTAGGAACTCTCGATTGTTCGACACGGATTTGAGCATATGAACCGTTTTTTTATGATTAATTATGGAGGCACGGCGCCCGAGAACAGCCATAGGCCCGCCCATAGAGTTAGGCACATCAAAAGGCCCATGGGCCAGCCCGTTTCGCCGCGAATTAGTACCGTCCTTAGTCGTACTATCATGTGAATTTTTTTTTTTTTCTTTTTTATGTTTTTCTTTTTTTTTTTATTGCTATTTATTACGTGACTAGCCAAAATTTACGGCTGGCAATGGCGCATGGATTAATTTTCCTCCATGCACTCCACCAATAAATTTTTTATTTTTTCTTTTCATTTGCCATTTAAAACTCGCATTGCCTTTCTTAGATCTAGCGACGGCTAGCAATTCCCTCGCGGTTGGCGACGACTTGCCTGGCCTCACTAGATCTAGTGGTTGGCCATTAACATGCCATGGCCTCGGTGACCGACCGAAGGAGAAGAGGGGGAAAAAAAGAGAAAATTAAAAAAAAAAAAAAAAAAAGAGAGAAAAATTAGAATTTTTGTATTTTCAAAAAATAAATAACAAATAACAAATAAAGTAAAAAAGGCTAATTAATAAGAAAAAATTGAAAGAGGGAGGAAAGAAAAACGAAGAAAATGTTTTCCTCTCCTCAAAAAACGAAAAATATTTTCCTCACTTTTGAAGGAGATTTTTCATGGTGGGGGGAATGTTTTCCGAGACCATCTTATTTTTCCGCAAATCAAATCTCAAAAATCCGGAAAAATATTTTCGAGAAGTTGTTTTCCGTGAAACAAACGAAGCCTAAAAGTCGAGACATTTTCGAGGTTCTTGAGTTGAGTTCGCTTTGCCCCCGAAATCGACAGTCAGTGTCCCAAATCGACGATCTCGAGCAATTTCCTTTTCGGTATTTTTCGCCTTTCGAGTGAAAGTTGGTGCTTTTCTTACTTTTCCGGTATCTTCTGCCGGATGGATGTCGAGGGTATGATAGTTGTTCAAAGATCATGTGACGATGTCTATAGGCTTAAGCTTAACTAGCAAGGGACAAAGCAAAGCATGTGGAAGCTCACGCATTCGATGCCCTTTTCTGAAAGCAGGGTATGGCATGGAAACCCTCCTTGCGGATCATGTCACTGGATTTTCCAAGCATTTTTGCAGGGGGAAAATTAAAGTACCCTTCATGGAATGTTTTTCCATGCTCAAAATGGAATTAGATATGATGGCGAATCCGACCGGTACCCGATTCATTGAGGCTCTACAGTCAACTGAGCAGGAAGATCAAAGCCTCGAAAGAACTCGAGCAGCGGTCCTCCTCGACGGCCTCATGCTTCGGCCATTACCCGAACGCCATGAGGCGGAGGCGGCGGCGGCTCGGGACATTGTTAATCCGGGTTGTCTGTAAGAAGTTCCGAACACCAGCGCAAACAAAGTTCATTCCTATAAAATCGTGAGACGACCTAATTAGTGCAGTCCTTTCTTGCCCAGCCCCAAACCGTGAAATCCCACAAAGCAAGAGGCGAAGAGGATTTCATGTTGGGCCTATGTCAATTTGATAACGTTGTCGGATGTCGCACGTGCTACTCCTCATTGGTCTCGGCCTCCCCGAAACCTGAAAGAAAAAACCCTAGCGTGTGTCGTGGGCCCACCCCTTGCAATTTTTTATTTCTTTTTTTTTTTTCATTTATTAGCCCCGCGGCCTAAAATTACAAAAAGAAAATAATCTTTTATATTAAAGAAACTAAAATTCCCATACCAACGTAAAATTTAAAAATAAAAATAAAAATAATTAGCTACAGAGGTAGATCTGTGTCAGTGAGAGGGAGAGAGAGCGCATTAATAATTACAGCGAGCAGCCAGTTTTACGGTTTTACCCTCGCTCGCGGCCCTCCCCATAAGTAGCCCCACCTTCCCCTCCCGCTTCCCCATTCGCCTCCCCTTTCTCCGTTTCTTGCTAGCGTTTGTGAAAACAGGAAAGGCAAATGGCTCGTGCGACCTCGCTCTGGGTCGCGTCCCTCCTCTCGCTCCTCGCGGCGGTGAGCGCCCGGATCCCGGGAGTCTACACCGGCGGCGACTGGCAGAGCGCCCACGCCACCTTCTATGGCGGCAGCGACGCCTCCGGAACCATGGGTACGCTTTTTCGAGGTCCTCCGGAATTTCGGGGTTTAGTTTTCCGAAATGCCGTTTGATCCTTTGGAAAAGAAGCTTAATGTGTGAATGTTTACAGGTGGGGCTTGTGGGTACGGGAACCTGTACAGCCAGGGGTACGGGGTGAACACGGCGGCGCTGAGCACGGCGCTGTTCAACGAGGGGCTCAGCTGCGGGGCGTGCTTCGAGATACGGTGCGCGGAGGACCGGCGCTGGTGCAACCCGGGGAGCCCGACGATCACGGTGACGGCGACCAACTTCTGCCCGCCGAACTTCGCGCTGCCGAGCGACGACGGCGGGTGGTGCAACCCCCCTCGCCCCCACTTCGACCTCGCCATGCCCATGTTCCTCAAGATCGCCCAGTACCGTGCGGGCATCGTCCCCGTGTCCTTCCGCCGGTCAGTCTCCTCTTCGTCTCTTCACTCTGCAAAAAGTGCTCCGTCGCTCCATTCCCTTCATCTTCGGGGATTTCGTTTGCGTTTTTCCTCCTGGGTTTGCCTGAGTGGTGCCTGTGGACTCTGAATCTGTGCTTGTTTTCGTTCTTCGTCGCTTTTTTGCGCGATGAACATGTTGGCGGTTGATGTCTTGACGGTCCTTCCTTTCCGTTCTGCTTTCTCGGCGAGAAACTGGAAGCGTTTTTCCCAGGTCGAACGAGCGTCGTTTTTGAGGGCATGGGCTTTTTCGGGTTAGCCTGGGAAATTGGGCCCATTGGGCTTCTCGGACCCAAGGGTACTTTCGTCTTTAAGAACCAGAATCTCACCCAGTAGGCCTAGTTGTTACCAACCTCACCCTTTCAATTTTTTATTTTTATTTTTCATTTTTGACACTTTTATTTTTGTCTTCCGGATATGCCTTTTGCAGATAAGAAACCCATCTTTCGATCACTTTGCATCTTTTTGTTTTTCTTTTTTCGATGTATATTGGCATCGCTTTCCCTATAATACCCTCCAAAGCCTGGTCTGGTAGATGATGATTTTTACCGAGTCACTCGAGCTCTAACTCGTTCCCGACTCACTCGTCACCATCCAATAAACCGCTCACTTTTCCCCAGAATTATCAATTTCGGGAAAGTAAAAAAGTCAAATGGGTTTTCGCTACTGAAAATTTAAATTCTTAAGTTGGAAGTGAAATTTTTCACCGGGAAACCGGGGTGGGCCGTGACAGTAATTGAACCGTCGGAAAATCCCGAGGGGTGTCCGATCACGCGGTCCGATGCGTAATGTCGACAAAAATCGGGCCACATTTCTCGGGCTTCGCGACCCGCCCGCTTGTCCGATTACCGGATTTACCGGTTCGGCTTTTAACGGTTCCTGCATTATTTAATGATTTCTTTTTTGTTTTAATTATTTGTATTTTTTTTTCCGGCAGAGTGCCGTGCAGGAAGCAAGGAGGGATCCGGTTCACGATCAACGGCTTCCGGTACTTCAACCTGGTGCTGGTCACCAACGTGGCCGGCGCGGGCGACGTGGTGCGGGTGAGCGTGAAGGGGTCGGGGACCGGGTGGATGAGCATGAGCCGCAACTGGGGCCAGAACTGGCAGTCCAACGCCGTCCTCGTGGGCCAGGCCCTCTCGTTCCGCGTCACCGGCAGCGACAGGCGCACCTCCACCTCCTGGAACATCGCCCCCGCGAGCTGGCAGTTCGGCCAGACCTTCGCGGGCAAGAACTTCCGCGTCTGAGGGTGCCCCACCGCCACCGTCGCCCCCCCTCTTTTTCGAATCGGAACAGTCTCCCGCCTTCCGTTTTTTTCCCAAATTTTTCCGGGACAATTTCGGGGCGGCGGCGGCGGCGGCGGCGGGAAGGGGGAGAGGAATTTTATAGATAGGGACTTTAGTAGATTGTATTAGGGTTGGAATAGATGAAAGCGAATAGGGGTAATATTATGAAACTGCTTTTGGTAAGGCTGGTGGGGAAGGTTTAAGACCGACCAGCTTTTGTTAGGCTGAAGCGGCTGCAACAAAAAGGACGGTGCGCTGCCCGCAGCTATGATATAAGAACTATTCTCAATTTGAAGAACTATATGATACACACATATGTATGTATGCTTTTTTTCTAAGTTGTGCTTACCACATCATCCGTGGAAGATTTGCGTAATGCGACGGGCTGATGCGATGTGATTAGGTCGTGAAAAGTTCGTAACTTGCCATGTCGACGAGGACGGCAGGCGATTAGGGGCGCAAATCGCGTGTGGATGATTGCTCGCTGGCCCGGATTTCGTCTCTCGACATCTTGGTTGGTGCCAAAGCTTTCTTTGGGGTTATTACCGATAAATTCAGGCATGAGTCCCAAAGTTATTATTAAGACAATTTCATCTTTAGGGCGCGTCAAAAGGTGGGGATTGAGCAAATGACGTCTTCGTAATCTCTCCCCTCTTCCGTTTTGGGGAAAAACAGCTTGCTCGACTCGCGATTCGTAAACTTGAGTGCAATCTCAACTTTTGACCATGTGCGAGGCTTTATGTAAGATCCCACATTGACGGTGGATCCTACTTTTGTTTTTTAACTTTTGACCATGTCCGGCGGACTGACTGCGATTCGTGTTAACCTAACAATGAAGCCTCACCTCGAGCGCTCGAGGTAACTATACAGAAGTAGCGGCCACTTAGCGATTGTGTGTGTGTGTTTCATGAATAACGTCACGCTGGAATTAATTGATTTGAATTAATTAATCCATCGCCGTTGATTGATGCCCATGATCATGATGTACGCCCATGATGGGCTGATAACCTATTGTGGTTATCGGAGGACAGTTCCCGAAGGTTATCAAGAGGGAGTTATCTTTTATTTGAATAAAAGATAAATGGAGAGAGGGAGCTAATGTTACTTCCTTGCGACAATTTTTTTATGTAAACAAAAGAAAGTTCTCTCGGAAACTCTTTCAAGAACAGTAACGCTCCTGGACCTCTCCTCGCACTAGTTTCGGACGACAGATTCTCGCAGAGCCGTCTTTTGGAGGCTCTTAATCTGTGGACAATAGGTACGTTTCCATATGTGATCGTATTCTGATCGATGATACAAGTTTTGTTCTTTTATTGGGCATGTTTATCATATGATTTTTCGCAAGTTTGTCGTATTATGAAAGGAATTTTTTTTTTCTTTCATTGATATCATAGCCTTATTTATCCTTGCTTTCCTGATCATAGTACATCGTATGAACCGAATTTGCAAAGTTCTTAGAACCTGTTCTTTGTTGTAGTCTCGATTAAGGCCCTTTTTGATCGTTAGCACTTTTTTTTTTGGCAAATTTCAAAAAATTTATTCAGCGAAAATGAAATGTGATTGGATATATGAAATGTACTCATCGATACGAGTCAAGTGGTTGCCCATGGTCGAAGGAGGCTGGACGACGCCGTAGGCACTAAAGACAACGATGCACATGGGCATCTTGCACCCACGTGCATGCACGTGAACAAACCGTTGCAATCTATCTTGCCAATGTGGCACCACGTGGTGTTGACATGTATGATGACATGGTAGCTAACGTGGCTGATTGCATGGCAGACCCGACCTGACCCGGTTCATGACCTGACCTGATCAACGGTCAACATCCGATTAACGCTGACCGTTGACTGGCGTGTGCCTTGCATGTGTGTGCCTGCGCACAAAGGTTTCTAAGGGTGCATGAGGGCACATGTTATGTTCGATTGAGGTGTTTTTTGGTACTGATGTATTCATATCAAAATTTCCTACAAGATTGTATTTTTTTTTACAAATTATATGCACCATGGATTATGTGTAATCCTTTTTTTGTTCTACATTCGTTGTAGGATTGATGGAACAAATGGTGCGAACATCAATATTTCCATTGACGGATGAGGAAATGGAAAGACTCCAGAAGATGAGAATAAGTTGGCCCTTTATTGATGGGATAACAGAGTTGACATGATGCCTCACATCATAATGGTCAATAAAATGATACTAGAAATCATTTGGAATGGTTATGTTCTGCCACTGAAGGTCGTTATCCTTAAAACCACTCTTCTTGAATGACATGAGGTCTTGGATCATTTATGGAAGGTCGCCCCATGAAAAGAGTGAACGTGTAATACATATCTACGCATGGAATGATGGCAGATCCTACGACGAAGTCAATATCTAGAGATGTTTTTCTTTGATCATCTATTGACCAAGGGATTAGTTCCATATATTAAGGGAGGCGTAGAAGTTTGAGTACTAGATGTCTATATTTTCCAAAGTTTACAGTTAATGGTATTTGTTATCATTATTGATGCCTATGAGTTTGTATGATATTTATGCATATTAATGCTTAGAGCATTATGTTAAGAAGGTATGTCGAACAGATAAAAGATTAGCCCGCTCACACAGGTAATCGCATTTATTTATTATGTGATAAATAAAGATGAGATAATTTTAAGCTCATTATTAAGTGATAATTGAGAGCTCGTGCTTAAAGTATAGATGTCGCCTTAACAAAGTGTTAAGATAAGGTGATATTTATTATGTCCGAAAGTGAAATAACCCACGTATTTCACTTTATCTGTCTTTAATGACAGGTGTGACTTCTAATAGATTTTTTCAAAGAGAGTATACTTGTGAACTCAAGTTAGATATTGGATATATCTAAACTATCATCTATATGGTATTAAGTGAAAAGACATGCGCTTCATAGGAAAGGAGAAAATACGTAATACGTATTTTATGCTACGTATTCAAGAGATGACTAATGACAGTTGGCAAAAATTTTGACATCAAATTTTAAGCCGTATGAGACTCTCAAGGATATGTATTCCTCATATAGTGCCCTCACGACTCTTACTTATTTTTAAGATTTCTATTCAATATTTGCTATCTTAAAATTTTGCCAATGGTCATGAGATTGATTCGATCTAATGAGATATTTCTAGAAAAGCAAGCTAAACTGAGATTGAGAAATTTAAGGGAATATGAAGATCGATTTAGACTTTAAGTCGATCATGAATGTATATTCACAAACAATTCACTATGATTATTTGGGTGTCACATTGTACGTACAACGTATCATACTTCAAAGAGATCGCGAAAGATATAAATATAACCGAGCAACTAGGGTATGGCATACAGAATCTCTCTTGATTATTTTTATGTATTGAGCATGCTATAATACTCCCAACGCATATTGGCGAATGAAACTCTCAGTGGATACTGGTCGCATGAATTTATTTGCTAATAATAAAACTTGCAGAGAAGAGGGTATTGTATAATCCATCTTGTACGACTGGAGATTTTAAATTATTGATTTGAATTAATTAATCCATCCATTGATGGATGCCCATGATCCCATGATCATGTGTCTCTTGTACGCCGTGTGGGCTTATCACCTATAGCGGTTATCAGAGGTTGCCAAGGGGAGTTATCTTTCATTTGAATAAAAGATAATGGAGAAGAGGAGTGCTAACTCTCATTTCCTTATGATAGTTTACAAACAGAAAATTCTCTTAGAACTCTCTCAAGAATAGTAAACGG